>JAJDFE020000115.1:0-70017 GCA_021527465.2 Geoglossum glabrum
TTTTGAAGTTGTACTGTTGGCCCCGCGAAGAATGCGCGAACTCGCGGGGTTAAGCGAACTCGCCGTGAAATACGTTAGGCTTGGAAGGAAGGAACACAATGACCGTATTGAAATTGTAGTATGTAGGGGAAATTTGGCACTGTTGCGCCAGACCAACCCTTTTTCTCTCTCGGGCAGTCAGCTCAAAAACAGAAAGAAAAAAATCACAGACTCCGGCGCCACGTTTTCTTATCTAAGAAAACTACTACGTACATGTACAATAATTAGCCTAGTAGTTGGGCACGGGCCCTAAAATAAGGGAAACCCCCCCCCCCCTCTCCCCCCCCCTTCGATAATATATACACTCTTATCCATAGCCCTGGAGTAGAAACTGAAACGCAAAGTTGAATTCACGGAACCCGTTAGCCTGTGCATTTGCCCAACTGAACCGCGTGAAGAAAGATTCTAGCGTAAAATGTAAGCTGTTTTAGTGTTTAAGGAGAGCTACAGTTGTCGCTAGTGCTTACTGATGTCTTGATCGAGAATGTTTTTCTCTACCCTGCCCGCGAATCCTGATATTGGGCCGTCGGTTCCAGCAGCCACCTGCTTGAAGAATGCATTCAAGGTCGTTCCGTGAAGAAGTTGGTGGAATTCCGAAGTGAGGCACCTCACTAGGTGGAGACAGCTTTGGCTGTTTTTCTGGTAAAATCACATTGCGGTTAGTAGTTCCACAACTAGGGAAGTGTAAATGAGTGACTCTACCAGAAACCATATTTCATAGCTCTCGTAAGTATCCATCAGCAAGGTTAAACTAATGTATGTGATGAGAATTAATAATTAAATATATATGTTAGTTATTATTGTTTTTATGCTCCTACTCTCTGCCGCTCTCTCCATTTTTAAGCCAGTTGGGATCTGTTGAGGTTGGTCTAGGTCGGCATGAACGGAAGTAGGACTGCACTCGAATGGGAAGAAGATTCTTGATTGATTGTCTAACTAATTGGAAAGTGAAAAGATACGCCCATTGTGGGTCACGTGGACCTGCCACGAACCCACTCACCGTATGGTGAGGCACCTCAAACCGTGACAGGATCCATTAAAGGCGCCGACTCAGGGGTGTCAAAAAAATAGGTGTTGGTGATCACCTGGCTCAGGTGCTGCCTCACCCAGCTCACCCAACTCACCCGGCTAAAGCGGCGTGGGTGAGTGCAGGGCGCATTTTTGTCTTGTGTTGCCAAGCTTTTGCGGCTCTGCTATTTTTCTTCAGTTGGCGCACAATTCAAAGTCGTTGGTGTTGCGCTGATATCAACAGCATGGCAAGATGAATATAGAATCTTCGGTCGTCCGGCTGGGACAGGCTCGGCCTGCTCGTAACCCGTCGAGAGTCAAGACTGGCACAGCATCCTCGCGCCATCACACTTTCCAGCCGTTTTCGCAGCGAATTGCAAAGATAACTATCGACCCAATTCGCCGGGTCCGCCGCCACGACCTAGAGACGGAGGATCTCTCCACGGCGACGTCCTACTTCAGGAATTCGTTAGAGCAATGGATCGAGCTCAATGTGTCCGAAAATTTCTCACAGTTTGCACGGGAGGTCTCTCCGCTCTGCGAAAGCCTTCCACAATTGCTACATTTCGAGGACCGTATTATAGATTCCTTGCTGAGATATGTTGGGAGGAACGACTCACTGTCATTGGAGCCGCTACTCAGCTTGCTATCTCATTTCGCCCATGACCTTGGTGTCAGATTTGAGAAGCATTTTTCGCGGACCGTGACGATGGTGGCTTCTCTCGCCGCAAAACACTCCGATATCGAAGTTATTGAGTGGAGTTTCACTTGCTTGGCATGGCTTTTCAAATATCTCTCCAGGCTTCTTGTTCCGGACCTTAGGCCATTATTCGATATTATGGCCGTTCTACTTGGCAAGGAGCATCAGAAGCCATTTGTTACCAGATTCGCGGCGGAAGCAATGAGCTTTCTTGTGAGGAAGGTGGGGGCAATGCACCACAAAGATGTATCTCCACTAGAACTACTGGTCCGCCATGTGCTGAGGGATTTAACGAGAACCGCGCATTCGAGTTCTACTACACTATATCAAGAGGGCCTAATGGAGTTGTTTTCTGACTCCATTAAGGGGATGCAGAGAGGAATATACTCAAGCGGACATAGGGTATTTGAGTGCCTGCTAGAGGCTGCGCAGAATAGCGGTGATGAGGAAAACCGATATGCTGAGGACGTTGTCACGGGGGTTCTTGTCAGCTTAATCCATCATTCAAATGCGGATACATTTAGTCCAATACTCGGGGTGATCTTGCGCCATGCGGAACGAATAACACGAGAGAGCAATTTGCAGAATCTAAGGTATCTAGCACGGCTTGTCTCGACCGCAGTGACCGTACGGAAAGGTTCCAGGATTTCCGATTGGGGTCCAGTTCTCGATATCGCAATTAAACTCCAAAAAGCTTTGCCGGTGGTGCGGGAAGACCAAATCGCGTACGACTCCGATCTAGCGTGGCAGGTGTTCACCACTACGGCAGAGATTTTACAGTCGTCCCCTATAGAGGAGGTGATACCGCTTATCCGGCCAATTATGGAAAATATCTCCGAGGAAAGATATATGCATATGTTTTTACCATTCTGTAACTACTTTGCGGAGCTTGGAAGTGAGAGATTTCGTAGTATAGTGCTTCCATACTTCGAGAGGTACGTTGGTTTCGATCTTCGAGACAAGGCGGAGCTGATTACCCTATTTAGGTTTGTAGTATCTCGCTGGGATCAGTTGGGGAACGAGCTCGGTGCATTGATACCCAAACTCTCAAGGGTAGGGTCTCTCACGAAGTCGCGAACAGGAGATATTTTCACATGCCCGGGAGCATGGCAGGTCAGTATGCTCGAGGCTTTTGAGACCCTAGATTTGCAGTTCGGAAATTGCAGCGACGAAATGACAATCCAAAGATGGAGGGATCTTCGCGTCCTCGAGTCGACCTCCGTCGATCCGTCAACATTGGAGGGAATGGCCAAACATCTACGAAGGTGGCTAGAAGCCACATTAAGATCGCCCGGTTCACAGCAGCAGTGGAACGACTTCGCAACTGGAAGAGGGTTTTCCTCTTATGTCCGAATTATGGCGAAGATGGGGGCCCGCGACATAACTCTATGGCCTCTCCTCTGCGCCTCATGTCCATATTACGCCAACCGGCCGAAATTTTTAGAAGCCTTGTTTGCCTATATTTCTAATCATCCCCAGTATGTGCTACGCTGCTAGATAAAAATCCCTGTTACTAACTATTCTAGGGATCTGGAAACGACAGACAACGTCACTGAACCTCTTTTGAACTCTCTAATTTCAAATCTAGCCACCCCTTCTCACGACCTCAGATCTGTTTCTCTCCGCATTCTCGATGCTCTTTACAGCCGCCGTGTAGGAATGTCGAATTCGATTGCAACCGCTCTCCTAATCGAGGAGTCTCCACTGACTCTTGACGCCGCACGCTCCATATCAATGCACACTCGAAAACTGGCTGCATCGTACCCTGAGGTAGCGCAAGACACATGGCTTTCGAAAGCCGTGCCATACTTTTGCTTTGGCTTGCTGACCGTGAAGCTTGCGTCAGTGTGGGATGACGCTTGCACCGCGCTTAAAGAGATCACCAGGACTAGGGGTGCAGGTGATATTGTCACAGACCTCGCGTTTTGCTGGCTTGAGAGCCCTGCAAGCTTTGCAGAAGACGATAGAGGATCGAACGCTTTGGAGGGGAGACACGAGCGGCTGACAGATTTCCAGTGTTCGAATCAACTACATCATCACGAGATCGCGAGGGGCGCGTTAGAGGAGGTTGAAAAAGTCATGAGCAGGCTTCAGGATGAGTTTAATTGGGAGCACCGATCTGCCCCTCTTCTGTCATCAAACGCACGATCTCAAGCCCTTCGTCTCCTTTGTGAAATACCACAGATGGCAGAGAAGCGGTCTCGCCAAATTGTACCTATGTTCCTTGACTGGGCGGCGAACGAAGAAGAAAGGGAAGGCAACTCGTCCGACTTGGAAGTAGACTTGGAAAATGGGAGCCCAGAACCCCGGGACCGGACCTCTAGATGGACTAGGAAGGACCAGAACGCCATGCTCACCCTGTTCGCTGGCTTTGTCAACCCTAAGGCTCTCTACAGATCTTCCGAGGTCTATGGTGCCCTTCTAACCCTCCTCACCTCTGGAGACTCTAACATTCAGAAGTCTGCGTTGAGGGCTATTTTCACATATAAATCGCCCAGCATTCGTCCTTATGAAGAAAATCTTCTCAACATCCTTGATGACGCAAGGTTTCGAGAAGAGGTCGCTCTCTTCGTTCAGGTTAACGAGGATGAGAGCAAAATCCAGAGGGCGCACCGGGCAGATGTAATACCACTACTTCTGAGAATCCTCTACGGACGAAGTATCACTCGCAAGGGAGCTGCGAGTGGAAAAAGAGGAATGGAGGGGAGGCGGTTAGTTATTATTGGAGCTCTGGCCGCTTTTCCGGTCGAGGAATTGAAAGAGTTCGTTAGGATTATTTTAGGGAGACTCAAAGATCTACAAGCCGTGCAAGATGGGATCTTCAACGAGGTGATGTTAAATACGACGAATGTAGCCGTGAGAAAGCAGGTCGGGTTTATTAAGATGGTGGAAGATCTACTGAAAACCATCGGCGCGAGATTATTGCCCTTTTCAGAGGATCTGCTAGGGGCCCTGCTGTACTCTCTTGTGGGAGCCACACGTACACTAAACGAGACCCAGGGCGAGGTAGAAGTTAAAGAAGCTCTACAATACTCGATGCTCAAGACAATACGGCAGGTTGGATTTAAATGCCTTAATCTCTTGTTTATGAAATGCGAGGACTTGCGCTGGGAATTATATATGGAAGTAATATTTCGAGAGCTAGTCAACCCCAGACTAAACAGGCTGCCGATCGAAACTGCCCAATCTATATCAGGAGTGTTACAACTTTTTGCAACCTGGTCAGCATCTACGAAGTTGGTTTTACTCCTCGCTGACTATAACGACGGGGTCATGGCAAGGTTGGCCGATTGCCTTGTCGTTCCATCTGTTAAGGATGAGGTCAGACTCTTTGTACTAGGTATAGTCAAGAACGTCGTCAATCACGCCCAGGACAAGGAGACGGATTCTAAACGAGTTCAAGAGCGGGTGGTGCATAAGCTACTCCAACCAAATGTGGACTGCTTTCTCGTCAGAATTGGGGAATTGCTTCGACAGAGTCCAGGGAAGGCGCTCTTAGAGTCTAGCGTCGAAACAATATCTCAGCTTGCGCCTTTCGTTGCTGGATCATCGGAAGCAAAAAATCTCGTCGATATATCGATATTTCTGCTGGACCAACCATCACGAAGAGTGAATCCGAAAACAAAGAGTGGTTTGATACACATATTGCAGCACTTTGTGCCGCTTTACGATATCCAGGACCATACCTTGCTTCAAACGAAGCTATTAAATACTGTCTCCTCTCTCTTTGGTTACTTTAAGGACCGCAATAGCAGGGAGATTTTATCCAAGGTCCTAATGGTACTCTCTCGTAAAGACACTGAACTTAAAGAAGTGGCGGAGCTATGCGGCGACTTGAACTCGTTCTCTGCTACACGCCTTGATGAGCCAGATTTTGGCAGGCGTCTCGAGGCTTTCCGTGTCATCAATGAGGAGAAGTTTGCTAATTTCACGACAAAGCAATGGCGGCCTATTATTTACAATTCTCTGTTCTACGTTAAGGATAGCGAAGAGCTCGCAATCAGAGCGAATTCATCATACAGCCTCCGGAGGTTTATTGAGGGCGCCTTCGCTCACTTTGGTACCGAGGAAGAGCTTTGTTTTCGGGAGATGTTGACGTCAGTCCTTATTCCTGCTTTACGCAATGGTACCCGTGAGCAGTCGGAACTTATTAGGGTGGAATATGTGGGGGTCATGGCACATCTAGTCAAAACATTTCCTTCCTGGTCAGAAGTGAGCGATATGTCGACGCTCCTTGTTGGCGATGACGAAGAGGCGTCTTTTTTCAACAATATTTTGCATATCCAACTCCACCGCCGACTTCGTGCTCTCCGTCGACTCTCTGTAGAAGCGCGAAATGGGAACCTACGGAGTGGCAATGTCAGCCACTTCTTCATTCCTCTGGCCGAGCATTTCATCTTTGATCGTGCGGACGATGAGAGTGCTCATAACCTAGCGGGCGAGACAGTGGCGACTATAGGTTCACTATCCGAATGGCTGGAGTGGCCACAGTTCCGAGCAATGTTCAAGAGATTCGTAGGCTATATTCGAGAAAAACCGGAGTTAGAAAAGGTTGTGATTAGGTTGCTAGGGACAGTTGTTGATGCTTTGTCAAGGGCTGCAACCGCAAAGACTCCGGGTCCTGAAGTGGACGATGTCGTGATGAACGGTCCTGACGGGATGGATACTGGGAAAGATATAAAAACGACGGTGAAGCCACCACAGAGCACGCTAGTTGTAACGATGCCCAGTCAAAGCAAGCTAGCGGACGACCTGGCGAGAGACTTCCTCCCACTACTAACAACCTATCTCCATAACAAGGATGACTCGACGGTCAGCCTTCGCGTTCCAGTAGCAGTTACCGTCGTTAAACTACTAAAACTCCTTCCATTCGATTCTCTTTCAGATCGCTTACCACCTGTCCTCACGGATGTCTGTCATATTCTACGAAGCAGAGCCCAGGACTCCAGGGATGCCACGCGTAAGACTTTAGCGGAGATATCAACAATCTTAGGACCGACTTGCCTCGGTTTTGTACTGAAAGAATTGCGTGGTGCGCTAGCTAGAGGCTATCAATTACACGTTCTGTCATACACTGTTCACTCGATCCTTGTGGAAACCGCTCCTAATTATGTGGCTGGCGACCTCGACTACTGCATACCCCAAATTGTCACGGTTATTATGGACGATATCTTTGGGGTAACAGGCCAGGAGAAAGACGCGGAAGACTATATCAGCAAGATGAAAGAAGTCAAGAGCAGTAAAAGCTTCGATTCAATGGAACTCATCGCAAGGACAGCCACTCTGCAGCGGCTTGCTGACTTGGTCCGGCCGATACAAGCGCTGCTCATGGAAAAATTAAATCTAAAGATGGTAAAGAAAATCGACGAGCTTCTTCGTCGAATTGGGATAGGGCTTCTCCGCAATGAGTCTGTTCACAGTCGTGACCTACTAGTATTCTGCTACGAGTTGATCCAGGAGGTATATAAGGCCGATACTTTAACAGGTGCAGGCGAAGACAAGAACCAGTATCGAACTCAGAGGTACCTCATAAACCTCAAGGGTGCTAGGCAGACTGAGAATCGGGGTAGTACCAGTTCTTATACCTACAAACTCACGCGATTCTCCTTCGACATACTCCGATCTGTCCTTCATAAACATCAGACGCTCCAAACGATATCAAATCTTACCGGGTTTATGCCTATAATAGGAGACGCGCTAGTCCAAGCGCAGGAAGAGGTCCAAATCTCTGCAGTTCGCCTCCTGACTACGATCATTAAAGTCCCACTTACCTCCTTTGATCGAGACGGAGCGGTGTACATCGCACAGGCTGTCTCCTTTATCAAAGCTTGCCCCTCTACAAACTCAGAACTTGCTCAGGCATCTCTGAAACTTATTTCAGCGATAGTACGTGAACGGCAGGACGTCGAAGTCAAAGAGGCCTCCCTAGCATATCTGCTCAAACGCCTAAAGCCGGATCTCGAAGAGCCAGACCGGCAGGGAGCGACATTCAATTTTCTGAAAGCTGTAATGGCGCGGAAAATTGTGATAACTGAAGTATACGAAGTCCTAGATACTGTTGCTGCCATCATGGTCACCAACCACACCCGGAGCGTTAGGGATCTAGCCAGAGGAGCCTACTTCCAGTTCGTCATGGAGTACCCCCAAGGAAAGCAGAGGTTAGCGAAGCAGCTCGCATTTCTCGTCAAGAACTTAGAATACAAACACCAAGAGGGGAGGCAGTCTATACTGGAAGTCATCCATCTTCTCCTTTCCAAAGTTGGAAATAACCTCATCCAGGAGATCACAAACACTTTCTTTGTCCCCTTGGTCATGGTACTCGTCAATGACGACTCTGCGGAGTGTCGACAGATGGCAGGAGTTCTGCTGAAAGAGATCTTTGAACGCGCTGATAGGGAGGGGATGCAGAACTTCGCGTCGCTACTACGTACATGGCTAGGCCAAGATGAGCAAGCCCTACTAACACGTGTCGCACTCCAGTGTTACGGGTTTTATTACGACGTATACGGAGCGAACGGCGACAAGGAGCTCTCCCGTATACAGGGACGCCTACTCCATATCATGGAAACTCACAGCAAACCCAATGCCGAAAATGCCGATTGGGAACTCTTATACTTTTCTCTCCAAACGCTCTCCAAACTTTGTCAGATCTTTCCTTCGGCTATCTTTAGTGCCTCCTCGGAGGCACATTGGGCTGCTGTGCGATCGTGTCTGCGTTTCCCCCATGTCTGGATTAAGCTCTCGGCCGCGAGACTACTAGGACTATACTTCGCAGAATTCGCGAAGGCAAATGCAGATCGCGGGTTCGAATCGGTACCCTTGGAAAGCCTAGGAGGTTTGCCGCTAGGTGCAAGTGATATGCTAGAGCTTATGAGGGAAAGTGTAAGAATTCTGGGGGTGCCGGGAGTAACTGAGGAGCTGGTAGCGCAGATTGTGAGGAATCTAGTGTTCTTAGGAAAGTGCCTCGGAGCAAACAGGCTGGAGTGGAGAAGCTCAGAGGATGCCGACCAATCGAATTGCTCTGAAAGCGAAGATGATAGCAGGTCTGATGGGGCATCTCAATCGGAGCCTCCCAGAAACCGGGATAAGCCCAAACTAGCCCTTTCATTTCTGTTCGAGCGCCTTTCATCCATCCTTCGGCGTGAAATGCTTACCACACGAGCGGAATCCCTTATCCCAAAAATGGCTTCTCTCCAACTCCTAGGCGCGCTTTGTACGAGCATCCCTACTATCAGCCTCGGTCCTTCACTTCAAACAATCCTCCTACCACTTCACAACCTTACCGACCCCTCAATACCCGCTCCTAGCTCCTCAGACCAGGGATATACTGAAAAGTATAAATCGCTGGTGGCGACAGCAAGGGATATCATGAGCTCGCTACAGACAAAGATGGGAACGAGCGATTTTGTGGCGGAGCTGACAAAGGTTAGAGAGGGGGTGAGAGTAAGGAGGGAAAGCAGGAGGGTAAAGCGAAGAATCGAAGCACTAGCGGAACCAGAAAAGGCAGAAAGAAACAAGCGGAGAAAGGGCGAAAGGAAGAAGGAAAGAAGAAAAGAGAAAGGACAAGAAGAAAAACAAAGGCGAAAGGGAGCGGTCTGGTAGGTGACGTTCTGCTTGTCCCGGAGGCCAACCAAGGGCTTGACCCAAAGTAGTGTAGATTCATTGTAATGTACATAGATAACACGTATGTTCTACAGCAGCCCTCAATAAAGCACGCTAGCCACCCGTAACTTGCCTGCAGCGTGCGAGACAACTCCATGCTCAAGACTCCTTTTCCGGCTCCGTGTCGGCCCAGAACTCCAAATCGCCTTCCTTCCCCGTTCTTATCCTCCTGACTACTTGCCCCTTTTCCCGCATAATGTCCTCTATAGTTACCGATTTATCGTAGAATATCTGCCCGCAACTGACCGTAAGCCCTACCCGTCTATGACCTGCGGCTGCACTTGAAAGCACTACATACCTTCAGGTGGTCGGATATAACATGCCGACTCTTACACTTTGGGCATTGTACCAACACCGTTCCACTATGATAGCCCTGCTTCGAGATGATGTGGGACGAGCGTTCTGAGCAGGGCTTGCAGGTAAAGGCCAGCTCGTAGGTAGGCTGTTTGCCCCCATCTACTGGAGTACGGCCTGTCGTAGGCGCACTGGGTAACACTCCCGATGGCGATGTGGAATTGCACCGGGCGGCAGGTAGTAGCAGTGATTGTGTTGAGACGGCGACACGTATGGGGGCAGACGGGGAGACGTAAAATGGAAATTGGCAACGCAAATGGGACAAAGGCCGGCCAGGCAGCCGGAGCAGAGCGCGTGCAGAGCGCATTGTGAAGCGCACGGTCGAGCAGTCAGCAGTGCGGTGTCAAGGCGTCCCGCTGAAGAAGAGCGTATAAAAGCGCACAAGAGCGTACACCAGTGCTCTGAACGGAGAATGACTTTGTAAACGAACAATCGAGCAATCGACCGACTACGCACGGTTGGAACTTATATCCGGCAGAGCCTCAATCGTCATTTCTCCGCGTTTCTTGGCGGGTGCCTCGACCTGCCTGGCTGCTCGGCCGCTGGACAACACTCCAGCCCTCCCCAGCTGGAACGCTTCTGTCTGTCCTCCTCGACACCGCACGAGAAGGGCATCGTGGAGTAGCAGTGCAAACAGCCGTCCAGAGGCAAAAGTCTCCGAGCAGTAGACATCTCTCCCCGCCTCCACGCCCCTCCGCTCGCTTGCCCAGATACCAGAGTACTTAGTACTCGGGACCGCAGTCCGGTCCAGCATCCACCAACGCAGCTGCACGCGATTCTGCTGGTTCGACACTCTGCCGTCATGCTTAGTGGCAGGGGAAAGGGCAAGATCAGGGCTCCAAGACGGGTAAGTGACGATTCCCTAGTCTAATTCAGTGTCGGCGGACCGGTGCTTGCGAGGTCACCGAGGCGGTAGCGGGTTCTACCCCGCCAGTCCCTTCACGCGCTCTGAATTGCAACCCGCACTCGTATTCTCACCCGCTAATCAAGTTGTTCCCGTCTCACAGGGTCTCACTAACCCCGCCGATAATGTCGACTTTCTCACGGCATGGAAGGAGCTCTCGACTGCACTCCGGGAAATCCACACCAAAGATGTTTCGAAGCTCTCATTTGAGGAACTCTACCGTAACGCCTACAAGCTTGTTCTCAAGAAGATGGGGGAGAAACTCTACGAGGCCGTCAAGATGTTCGAGGAGAAGTGGCTCAGGGAAGAGGTAAAGCCAAAAATACAGGGCCTTCTGTCAGGGGGAAACCTCATTAGTGCAGCAGCGGTCGGCGTTAGAGGGGTGTCGACGAACGAAAGGAGAGTTTCTGGCGAGAGATTTATGAAAGGTCTAAAAAGCCAATGGGAGGATCATATTCTGTGTATGGGAATGATTACGGATGTCCTAATGTATATGGTAAGTCGACACTCTGCACGCCGCCCGGATCCCCCTCTTGTGAAGGAGAAATCCTCATATTCTGGTTTACGTATTAGGATCGTGTTTACTGCGATGACAACAAGAAACCATCTATATTTACCGCAGCTATGGTCCTATTCCGGGACCACGTCCTCCGTTCCCATGTAGTAGTAGCCGAAGGGTCCGACCCTACTACTATAGAAAACCTCTTAATTTCCGTCATCCTCGATCAAATTCAAATGGAGAGGGAAGGCGACATTATCGATAAGGCGCTGATCCGGTCTTGCATTTACATGTTCGAAGGCCTCTATGAGACTGAGTACGAAGAGCAGACTGAGAAGCTCTACCTTGCTTCCTTTGAGCCGGAATTCTTGAGTGCTAGTCGTTCATTCTACAGGTCCGAAGGAGAGTCACTCTTGAGAAATTCAGATGCTGGATCCTATCTGAGGCATACTGCGAGCAGATTACGAGAGGAGCAGGACCGGTGCAGATCTACTATTTCTCCACTGACGGCGACAAAAATTAAGGAGGTTGTTGAAGAAGTGCTGATTAGGCAGAACTTCCGCGATGTTATCGAGCTAGAGGGGAGCGGGTTAAAGTTCATGCTTGATAACGACCGTATGGATGAATTGTGTCTGGCCTACAACCTGATATCGCGGATTGACTCAAAAAAGACTGATCTACAAAGAGCGTTTCAAAAGCGAGTGGTTCAGCATGGACTCGAAATCAACAAGGCGGCAGGCATAGCGACCAATACAACAAGCGGCAAGGAGAATGGCAAGAGCGCAGCTCCGAATGCCGTGACTCTGCAATCCGTCGCCGCAATCAAATGGGTTGACGACGTCCTCCAGCTGAAGGACAAGTACGATAATATATGGGCAAGGGCCTTCTATAAAGACCCAGGGCTACAAACGGCACTAACCCGTAGTTTCCACGAGTTCATAAACGAATTTCAGCGGAGCTCAGAATATATCTCATTATTCATTGATGAAAATCTCAAACGGGGCCTCAAAGACAAAACCGAGAATGAGGTCGATGCCGTTCTGGAGAAAGCCATTACTCTTTTACGTTACATCCAGGATAAGGATCTGTTTGAGCGGTACTACAAGAAACACCTATCACGACGCTTATTAATGGGCAAATCGGTCGGAGAAGATGTCGAGAAGCAAATGATCTCCAGAATGAAGTCAGAGCTGGGAAGTCACTTTACGCATAAGCTAGAAGGAATGTTTAGGGATATAGCGCTGTCTGGGGAGGTGTCGGCGGCATACAAAACCCATGTCAGACAGCTAGATGATAGTTCAAGGGAGAGAATCGAACTTTCAATTAGCGTTCTCACCAACACTTTCTGGCCTTCGGAGTCCTGGGGTAACACAACAATGGCGACGTGCATCTTCCCGCCAGACGTTGAACGGGTCAAATCTGGTTTCGAAAATTTTTACCTCAGGAACCACACCGGTAGACGACTAACCTGGCAGCCCAACATGGGTACAGCGGATATCAGAGCCATTTTCCCAAAGGTCCCGGGCAAAGACGCCGCCCTAGCAAAGGAACGAAGACATGAGATAAACGTTTCGACTTATGCAATGGTCGTGCTTCTGCTCTTCAACGACCTCCCAGCGGGCGCATCCTACACCTTTGAAGACCTACAATCCAAAACCATGATCCCAGTCAACGATTTAATTCGCAATCTCCAATCGCTGGCAGTGGCCCCGAAGACTAGACTGCTGACCAAGGAACCTATGAGCAAGGACATCAAACCGACAGATAAATTCTACTTTAACGACAAATTTTCCAGCAAGTATTTGAAGTTGAAGGTCAGTGTTGTCGCTGGCGGCAATAAAGTCGAGAGCGAACAAGAGCGCAAAGACACGGAAATGAGAAATGACGAGACGAGACGCGCCATCATCGAAGCCGCCATCGTGAGAATCATGAAGTACACCTCCCTTATTTCCCGTCAGGTAATGGGTCGCGCTAACGCTTAACAGAGAACGAAAAGAACTTCCACATCAACAACTCGTCGCAGAGGTAATCGCCCAACAGCTTCGCTTCACCCCAGACATCAATATGATCAAGAGGCGCATCGAGGGTCTCATCGAGCGCGAATACCTCGAACGCGTCGAAGGCAAAGCCGCGCCCGCCTATCGCTACCTCGCTTGATTTTCCGGGCGCCGAAAGGGAATTTTTTTTGTATGGAGAAACGACATGTAGCATTGGCGATATGATGGCTTGATGACGAAGTGCCATATCTAGGATCATCCTTCACGAAATGTCTAATGCCCTTTTCTTTTTCAGGGTTCACTTTGCGAGGTGCATTTGTTGATACAGAGTGAGTGGGGCGCACTTTTTTTCCCCTCCGTATTTGAGGCATAGGGTTTTTCTAGGTGCCTGCTAGTGCTTGCTACCATTGTCCTTTTTTTTTTTCGACTAGTGTGTTTTTCGTTGCGAATAAACAAACACGAGCGAGGTGATTGTGGGTGGGCAGATCGAAAGAGGGGTCAAGGGGTAAGGGCGTACGGTTGGAACGAAAAAAAAATATGACATCTTGCCCTGTTAGTTACAGTCATTGGCAGACAGAATAGAAAAGAATACAATGGTGCCTCTCGAAAAAACCGCCAACATTGCCAAGGAATATCACTAGAAAATTTTTATGGTTACTATATATGGTATCTTTATTAGGCTAATCTATCAATAACTGAGCCCTTATCCACATGCAAAACCAAAAAAAAAACAAGGGGAATATGCAAACTAGTCAGTTTGCTAACCCACTAATGCCGGTTCTATCCATCCGCTCATTATCATAAATATATCCATCATAGATATCCATCATTACGTCTCAAAGTATGTAGGAGGGGGGGGGGAAGAGAATGTGCACATACATACGTAATACAAACCTCGGAAAGAGCCAGCCAGCCCAATAAAAAAGTAATGAATGTTTGTAAAAAGAAAGAGGAAAAAAAGAGAGCTATCTACAAAACCGAAAGACGGGGAAAAACAGCCAACCCCGGTTTTTTGCAAATGCAAAAAGGAGACTCCAGTGCATAATTCTAAATGATGAACCCAAAAAAAAAAATCCAAGGCTCTCAAAGTGACCACATTCCGCTCAATAAACCACACATGAATACCAGGGCAGTAGCGAGCCACAGAGGGCCTGATAGAGCGGCCGAGCCACCGGTACTAGGAAACGGCGCGATGGTTGAAGTATTTCCGGGCAGTTTTGCATTAGGAGGTAAGGAGGGCGCCAGCGCAGACTGCGAGGGCGAGGAGGGTATAGATGAGGTTTGCCCGCTCTGATTACATCAAGGTGTTAGTTTTGAGTAGGATGTTTTATTAGCACCGGAGGGGGGTAAAAAGGAAGGATGTTCTCACGTACGGAGGCCGCACTTGGCGGAATTACTCTGCCGGAGCTCGGGGAAAAACCCGAAGTAGGAGCACTAGTTCCGGGCACGACCGATGTCGCCATTGTTGAGGGGCTGCCGCTGCTGGGGATCCAGGGATAGATGTTGGGATGTTGGTATGTGCCTGTTGAGGTGGGAGAGGCGCTGTCGCCGAATGGAAAGGGCAGAGATGGGGAGGGAGAGGCGGGTTTTGAGGAGGCGGCGGAGGGAGCGGAGGATGCTGGTTGGCTTTGGGGGACAAGGTCGGAAGGCCCGGGGTTGACTTTGCCGCCGACAGAGCCGATGGATTGCCAATTTCCGGACTGGTCGTTGTATTTGTATTGAGTGCCGGTGGAGTAGTCGGTCGCAGTTATGGATTTCACGATCATTGTGTAGGGACCTGCTGAATAGTCTGTGGGACCATGTGCCCATTCTAAAAGGGGGGTTAGCCTGATGCAATTGGTTAGGGAGGTAAAACAAAAACTTACGGATTGTCCCTGGGGCATTCGCCGGATCACCTCCACTCCATGAACCAACCTTGATCTGCATGGGCGACTGGGGGTATTGGCCCTTTGCCGCGTCCGGAGTCAGAGTCCTCACAGTTGCGCCATCGATCTGCCAAGCAATCTGGCTCGCCGTCCAGTCGATAGTGTACTTGTGAAACCCGTTCTGATTCCCCGGATCCGGATGAAACGCCCCTCGGTCATAACTCCCCGTCTGGCCTTTGCCAAAATAATTCGTCTGTACCTGGGTGTTGTCCGCGCCGAGCCACTCCCAGTCAATCTCGTCGAGGTCGTCGGATTGTAGGACGGCACTGCTGACGATACCAGCCCCAGGAGCGGCCTGCAATGTGATTTCAAACTTCCCAAACATCATGAAGAACTTGCTGATTATTTGAGGCGAGTCCCCGGATTTCGCTACGGTGAGTTGTGCGCCATTGGTGTTGAAGACCGGGTTGCCTTGCGTGGTGAAGAGATCAGACGAGCCCTTTGTGAAGTCGATTGTGACAGATCTGCCGAGAGCCGGGTCGGGAGGACAGCTCTGGGAGAGGGGGTTGCAGCTCGTGAAGGTCTGGGCAGAAGCTGTAGCTGCTAGAGCGAGGAGCAGCTGTGCGAGGGTGGTGATCATGGTTGGACGAGCTATGAGAACGACCGGAAGAGGAAGAATGTTGGTGAGGAATGGGCTTAAACGACCAATGAGATATGAGGATGCAGAACGTTTGAAGTAACGACGGGCGTGGACAGTGGCCCTGATTCCCGAACTATGCTATGCAAAAGCTAAGCTGTTTCTCTGCTCTCGCTGTATTGGCGTGCAATCCGGCCAGCCACTTGGATATATATACTTTGAGCTAGCGAATGTTGTTTGCGTTGCTTCAGCGACCGACAAAAGCTGGGCCGTGGTATGAAAAGGAAAGAGGAAAAGAAGGGAAAGAGGGAAAGAGAGACGGTGGTATGTACTTTGTATACGTGGGTGGCCGGAATATGGGGGTTGGCGGTGGTTGGTGGTGGTTGGTGGTGGTTGGTGGTGGGTTGTGAGGGGGCATTTAAGCTGCGCCGCGACTCTGTTCCAACCTCTCCAGCCCCTCCAACCTCCCCCCCACCACCACCACCACCGCTTTTAGCGTGCTCGTATGAGCGAGAGACTCTCTCGACTCCCGGTGCTTGCAGCCAGGACAGCTCGACACATGCGCCAGTTGGCAGGCACCGCGAGCCAACCAGACGCACAGGGCCGACAAGGTGGCCCAGTCAGATGGATGGGGTTGGCAGCGGGCGATGTCGACAATAGGGAGGCTGGCCCGAGGGGGGAGCGTCGGGGCAAGTATCCTGTCGGTGTGCTTAATATGCGACCGGTACCTGTACGGCGCACTGCAGCTCCAAGTCGCCCCACGCCCGCATCCCGCATCAACATCCTCCGCCCTCCCCTTCTCCCCCTTCCCCTGGCCTGCAACACGGCGGTACATACATACTTCTACACACTGTGGGATAATGGGATAATAGGCTAGCAGCAGGAACTCTATGCCTCCCCTTTTATTCCGCACGCAAGGAGCACATAACCCCGTAGCTGCCCCCGTTGGCTGATCAACGCGCCCCCCGCCAGCACCGACGCGCGTATCGCTGGGTCCGATGAGCGTAGAATCAGAATCTCTCCCCCCCCCCACCCCTGCATCCTCATCCTCATCCTCATCCTCCTCAGCCCGGCACTTGCGCGCTCTGGGTAAACTAACTCCGCTATATCGTATTAGAGCACTCGCACGCATTGGGGCATCTGACAGCCGAAACCACAGTCTCAGGAGATCGGACTTCCCGTGCAAAGGGGAAACATAGCTGCTACACTCATGTAAAGCAGTACAATCAATCACAATCACAATCACAATAGGGGAAATCAGCCCATCGCATTTGAAACAATTCCTACGCCTTACCTCCCGCCGAACTCTCTACTTACTCCCTACTCCTCCCTACTTATTCCCCCACCCCTCCAGAAGAACACGAAAAAAATTAAAAAATTAAAAATCCCCAACCCTCTTCTAACAAACAAATGCGCCAAAAAAAAAAAAAAAAATAAAAAATAAAAAAAAAAAAAAGGGGGGGTTGGGGAAAAAACACCTTGAAACAACAACCGAAGAAAAAAACAAAAAACAAAAAAAAGGCGCTTACTTCCCCCCTCCCCCCCCTCTCCCTTACATACCCCACCATCTTCTCTCCCAGCTCATTTTCTTGTTTCACCCTTGGTCCTTTTTGTTTTTAGGGGGAAGAGGGGGCATATCACGGACGGGGGGGGGGTTGGGAGGAAGAAAAAAAAAGTTTTATTTTTTTTATTTATTTTTATTTATTTATACTTGGGTTGGTTGGTTGATTGGTTGGTTGGTTGATACGCACAGAGAGAGAGAGTGGAGAGAGGGAGAAAGAGAGAGGGAGAAAGAGAAAGAGAGTAAATATCACGGGAAAAGGGGTTTGAAGGAGGGAGTCGGCATTGAAATTGCGATTGCGATTGCGATTGCGATTGCGATTTGACATGTATATACTACTATACTACTACAAGACGGGCTCGTCTCTTGGAGCTTTGTTTGTTTGTTTGCTTGTAGGTGACAACTCGCTCAATCCCTTTTGCTCTTGCTTTTATTTTTATTTTATTTTATTTTATTTTTTTTTTTAAAATTATTTCCCCTCCTTCTTCCGCCTCTCAATCACCTTCATCACATCCGCAGCGCTATTCCCATCCCCCTTTCTTTTCTTCGGGCCTCTTTTCCTCTTGCTCTTCCCCTCTCCCCTCCCCTCCTTCCCATCACCACCCCCCCACGCTGAAAGCCTCACCTTCTTCTCCTCCATATCCTCTTCGTCCTCGATTCGGCTGCTGCCAAAACCTAGGTCCATATCTTCTGCATCGCGGTCGTGTGTGTCGAGGAGTTTCCGGCGACGGGCTTCTCGGGCGGCGGCTTCGGGGTCGTGGGCGGCTGAAGGCCGGAAAGGTTCGATGGCTGAGGCTTTGCGGAGCGCGGCGAGGATTGTTGAGTCTGCAAGGGGATTTAGAGGGGTGGAGTTAGAGATGGACGGCTCGTGGGAGGCGATAGGCGTGGAAAAGTAGTTTCTTGGTGCCGTAGAAGGCTCTTTAACTGCTGCTGGGGGTATTTCGCTTTCCAAGGAGGTAGTTTCAACACGCGGCGATCTGAACTCGTCATCTTCGTCATCTTTCTCCTGAACGGGCGATTTTGTTTCGCTCGGTTCATTATCCTCGCCTTCCTCAGATGAAGAGTCATCGTCATCGTCGTCTCCTAAGCCAGCAAACGGATCGTAATCCGCACCAACTCCCTCAAAAATGTCAATTTCTTCGTCTGGCTCCTCTGCAGGAGCTTTAGCTGCAAAGTCAGGGACTTCCATGCCTAATGGTTTCGCTCCCTTCTCCGGCATGAGAAGACCATCCTTTGAGCCTTTTGGGCTTTGCTCCGCCATATTCTTCCTCACTTTTTTCTTCACTCTACCATCATTGCCAACCGTAATCAGGACTTCCCTTCCTTTTTCGTCTCGTCCTATTCGTGACTTTTGCTTGGGCTCTCCAATCTTCCGGAACTTCGGTCCTAGTGTTGGTTGTGCAGCCTTTGCAGCTTGCCGGGACGCCTTTAACTCAGCCAAGATCTCATCTCTAGTCCTTTTTCGTCCGGAAACAGCACCTGGACCTGGAGGTGGTGCCATCTCGCCTCTCTTAACTGCTTTTTGCTTTGCAATGGGCATAATTTCCTTATCCTCCAGCTTCTCCAGCTCCTCGTCGAGTGCGCACTCCGCAGCACTTTCTTCTCCCTTGGCCGTCGGACTCTTATTCAACACATCTTCACCCCTCCTTACCCGCTCAAGTAGCCTGTAGTCTAACCCCTTTACTAGATGCGTAGAAGAAATATCACCGCCAACAATCTCGTCTCGTAGTTTCTCGAACGTCGCCCTGTCGATCTGGTCCAGTTTCCACATCTCTTCTAGTGCCTTGACACGGGATGCCTTGTCGTCATCCTCTGCTGAGGCACGGTCCTGTGTACGGTCCCGGTAGCCGGTGGGCAGCTTTGCACCTTTCGGGGCTGCCGAGGAGCGGAACTTCTTCTGTGACTGCTGCGACTGATCTCGCTCGGCAAGCTGACGTGCAAAGTCAACGCCGCCAGATCCCATAACAGAACGGCTATCAAACCCAGCTTAGCAGGTGCCGTTAAGTAATGATACAGAACAACAAATAGTTGGGGCTTACGGTGTCATCGGGATGCTGGGGCGCATTTTTGACCCCAAAGACGGTCCATCCTGCCTAGATGTTGCACCGACAGCGGGCTTGTCGCTGCTACTGGTCTGTTTGGCGGGAGTGTCCAGTAGTAGACGTCGGAATTGAGCGTTGTTCATTTTCTTGTCGAGGCGCGGATAGATTGATGAAGTTGAGGGCGTAGGGTGGAAAGAGCAGTGTCCAGACGAGCTGTGGGCTTGCCCGGCAGTAGCCTAGAAGGGGGTCCCAAGTGGAATGTCTTGAAGCTGTGGGATCATTACTCTGTGCTGCTGTTGAGGGTCCTGGATTCGTGACGGAGTCTAATGCGGTCGTCTGCGGTTGTGGGAGCTATGGTGCGCCGTACATGGCGCTCAACGAACGCACATTTCGGCATCATCACCAGGGTTTGTAGCCTACGTTTTTATTACGCCTCTTCTGGCGCTCCCCAAATTATGGGGGCGTCGGCCACTGACATTATCACCTATATTGGTGTTCCTCTTGCTGTCCTAGGTATTATGCCAATTCTTTACACATGTGTGAAGGTCCTGATTACCCTCGAGAAGATCAAGCATGAACTTCGTCGCCATGGCTCAACTGCCGCCGCGCGGAGTAATCTCATGTCTGGAATTGTGGAGATTGAGCTTCCGCGATACAATCTACAGCCTCTCCCGCGCGAGGATCCAGAATACTGGAAGCAGAATGAGCTACATCCAGCGGCAATGGCGAAAGGGGGCTCGTGGATGGTGATGAATTGGGACAAGCTGCATGTGGGACACAAGCTCTATCGGCTGCAATATTCAGACGAACTAAGGTTCGAGCAAGCGGAAGTGGATTTTGGAGAGATGTTGGGCTTTTTGCTGGACCGGGGCGCTATACCTGATGCGGAGGGATTTCGTGTTTTACGAGCACTAGGTATTCGGACGCCAAGTGGGACAGCTTTGCTCCTCTCCCCAGACAAAAGCGAAGTCGTACTAAAGGTTACGACACCTGATCATTCTGAGGGTAACTTGTCACTCGCCTTGGCCTGGTCACCCACATGGAACACAAGAAACTTGCATTCGTTACCTCCAAGCTGGACTCGGATCGTCGTTCCAGAGATCGACAACGACTGCGCTAGTGACCGGCCTGATAGTGAAGATAAGGGTAGTAACGCTCCTACTCTTGTACAGGACGAAAAACAAGGATCAACAAGAATAGAAAGCCAAGCCGTACACCTCCATGTCGGTCCCCAAGGGCTCTTGCATGCCTACGAAGAGAGGATGGATGGCGCGACTGGTAGGATCCTCGAGCTCCATCGCCTCCACGCGGATGCCACGTCAGCAAGCCTCTGGTTTGCGTGCACCGTAACCGCAATCGTTGATACAGACCAGCGGCAATTCTGGAACTACTCCGTCCCAATCCCCATCATCCACATGGCTAAAGAAAAATCCATCCCATGCGGCGTCATGGTGTTGCTCGGCGTGATTGACGAGAAAGACACCCCTGCATGGGCGACCCCATTCAACCCAAACACCATCTACGAGGAACGCCACCAAAAATTCCTCGCCCGAACCCGCCGGATCGCTGCTGAGGCTAAGATGCCCCCCACTATGGCCGCAGCCGCAAAAGCAGCTCGTGAGGAAGAAGAGCGCTGGGACTTCCACAACACCACACAAGCTGAAATCAGAGCCCGCAAGGAACGTGAAGCCAAACGCACAGCGGAAGCATTAACCTCCCCTAGACTAACCACCAAAGTCATCGCCGAAGCCAACGTAAAGTGGCTTCAAAGCGACCTCTCCGATCCAACTCTAACCCTTCAAAAATCGACCGAAACTCTCCTCTACCGCATGATGGCTGACGAATCTACGGCATTTGCAGTAGCAGACATGCTTGACCAATGGAGGGAATGGACAGAGAGCGGCGGTATGAATGTGGGGCATTTAGAGTACGTGAAAGAGAGACAGCGGGCTTTTGCCTATGCATCCTGTGTACTTGCGATGATAGGGGAGAGGCTGGACACGGGGGGTGGGATGGCAGAGGATTTGAGGGAGTGTATGAAGGCGTTGAAGAAGGTGAGGCTGGGATGAGGTGTCTGGAGATTTTTTTTTAACGCCTTGTTTATATTGAACTTTTTAGGCCTTGCGCAGCTCTTATGCTGGGTTATGCATGTCCATATAGATATATACATATATATATACATACATGTATGGGTGCTTATGAAGATTCTGGGTAGAGTATTAAAATTCCAAGTGACTTTTAGTTTCCTCGGGACCCTGTTATGAAAACCAAACCAAACCGAATAAATACTCAACAACATCAGGGGGGGGCAAGATCACCGTGCAATCCTGTCCCCTCAGATAAACAACAATAAACATTGATTCACGTTCATGTCACCCTAGAGAAATCCCAAATAAAGTTGCAGTGAATACCGGGCAGCTTGGAGAGGGCTCGTCCAAGCTTGCCTGGAGAAGATATGTTTCTTTTTTGTTTTTTTGTTTTTGTTAAAAAAAAAGAGAGATTCGTATTTATAGACAGCTCTCTGAAAGTCGTCCAGGTCTTCAGAGAGAAATTGTGGAGAAAAAAAGAAAAAAAAGGGAATTACAAGAGACAGATGTATTTGTAGAGATGACCCCGTCCAGTGAACGCCTGCTAGTTCTTGGGAAGAGGAAAAAATATAAGAGGATATCGTAGCCCCCGTCCCTTCCGATCCACATTTAGCCCTTTGTTCTTTTAGATAGGAATCGTTTGTCATGAATTCCCCCCCACCCTGTTCTCAGGCTGTGAGCTCTAGGCTCGTCGCTGACTCAGCCTTGCTGGACCCAGGAACAATCAGTTCCTCCTCCCCGTTCTCATCAACGAATTTTCTCTCACTAACGTGTTGTCTTCCACCGCTTCCAGCAGTCCACACTTTATCCTCAAATCCTCCTCTCTTTTGCCCCTCTGCATGTTTAAACGGGCAGACTGGGTTTAAGCACGGGTTGTACTTGCAGACAGTCTTGACATGTGTGAAGCGACAGCCCTCTCTCGTGCAGTCTGCACCATTGCGGCAGAGTGGCATGGCTGGATGTTTGAACGGGCAAGCCGCATTGGTGCAGTTTGGGAAGAACCTGCAGTCCATCTCGGACTGGTGGGTGATCTTGACAGCAGGAGAAGGGTGGCGTGCTACGCATTTTCGGTTTTTGCAGGCTGCGCCAAAAGGGCAACTGTCACTGAGGTCGATAGCTGTACCAGGAGGGGCTACTGGCGACTGGTGTCCGAAACGGCAGTCGGGTTTGGTACAGGCCAAGTTGAATTTACAGACTGTGTCGACGGGGATCTCTGCGGGGGCCTCAACGCCCTCCATAGTTCCTGATGAGGTGGGGGGCTGTGTATGTGATGTTGGGACTTCGTGAGCGTCGGTGTCCATGCTCACGTCTTGTTGATGCTGCGGCTGAAGGTTTCCGCCGTTATTCTGGTGTTGGTGATTCCGCTTGTTGAATCCACCATTCTGGCGTTGTGGGGGTGCCTCAACTCGTTCGAAGAGTGACCTTCCGTGTTGTTGAGGCAATGGCTGAGGGTAGACAGGACCGAATCCGCCATTCATCATCGGCATAGGCATTCCATTTCCCATGAATCCTTGCTGCTGGTGCGGAGACAAGATCTGCGACATCATCCGTGCTTGTTCCTCATACATTGCAAACAGTTGCATTTGTTGTTGTGGTGTCATGTTCATCAATCCTCCACCAGGGACGCCATTCTGCATCATGCCAGGACCCCGCCCGATTGGTGGCCGTTGGGCTCTAGCCTGTGCACTCCGTGGCCCCTTTGGAGGCTCACGTGAGTGGCTATTTATTCGCTCAGTGCCTTGCTGTGGTCGGATGCGATGCAATACGGAGTCGTTTGAGCGGTCCATAGCTTTCGATAGCTGGCCCATCAGCCGACTATTGCGATGGCCGTTGTTGCTTCGCATCGATTTTGGACCAGTTGGACTACCCCCGACCACGTTAGTTAGCCCCGGGTCATGGTAGTACATAATTCATTCAAGTCTAATTCTCCTAATACATACACATTACTTTGCATCGCCGCATCCATGGAATCATTCATTGGACTGCCCTGACTTCTGTCCGTGGTATTGTCATTCCCAAGCCCCGCCCGGTGCACTGGTTCCTGCAGTCCCTCCTCACCACTCCTTCCGACCACTGGATCGGGGGCCGATCCCCCGGTAATTTGGTTGTGAAGCAGGTCTACCTGTTCGAAAAGCCATCGTGAAAAGTCGACAGCACCGGGATCATCGGGGCCTAGGTTTAAGAGGTCACCGGAGAGTTCTGCAGCAATCTGGTCTTGCGTCTTGCCATTGACCAGCATGAGGATGATGTATTCAGACAAAGCGGAGTCATCGACTCCGCCGCTGCTCCATCCTACTTCCACCAGCTTCGGCTGTATCACCGAACCTAAGGCTTTGGCAAGCGGTGTGTTAAGAGCGACTTCCACGGTCATGGCTGGGGTAAGTTGTCGATGATGTTAGCGTGAGGGGGTTTCTGGGTTGGATACGATGAGTGAGAAGATGAGGGTTCGAGTCCGGATTGCGCCACATGGCTTGACTAAGCACATCTTCCGGAGCCTCATCGCCCCCAAGCATCCGGACTCTCACAACTCACAAGTGCGCGCTAGCCAAGCGGGCAGCTGAGGGGCTATATGTGCGTCTACAGAGTTACAGAGGAGCCACAGAGCCAACCTGCCCAGTGTGAAACTGTCGGGGTATTTATGGGGCCGTGGTGGAGGGGTTTGGCTCGCGGCGGGCGTAATATCGACGGTATCGACGATATCGATCGGCAAGCTCTGTACAGAGCACAGAACACCGAGCACAGAGAGCACACTATTATGGTATTGTATTGTTGTACGTAGTACGGAGTCCATCACCAGCCATCCGCATTATCTGCGCGAAGTAATGATTATTGGGTTTCTGCCCCTGCAGCCGCCAGGCTTCACCGTCGATGAGTGTATCTTACGATGGTGTACTAGTCACAATTGCACACGAAGCACGGAGCACGGAGCATGTGGCCCTTTTCTCTCTCGTACACCTAGTGCGAAGACGCAATCCAATATACTCAATATACTCAATATACCCAATATACCCAATATACCCAATATCGCGTCGATCGCACCCGCCCAGACAAACCGGAGTGCCGAGACAGGGGCGACCCGCAGCGTGAACTCAGCCTCTGCGCCGTCCTCTACCGCTGTGCGGTACGCGTACGGGTATGCAGAGCGCTTGTCCAACGCTTCTCTCCAACCACTGGGAACGCTTCAGTCTTCTGTGCGGCTTGCCCAGCCTCCCATCTACGCAGTCATCAGTCGTCGACTCATCCGCTCGTTCCTTTGCGTTTGGTTCTTCGTTCCTTCGCCCCGTCGCCCCGTCAAACAAGTGGCCAGTCAGCTGATGCCGTTACATGACAGCTGTCTCGGACGGGCTCTTCGGGTGCGGGCTCACTGGCTCAGCCGCCACTTGCGGTACGGAGCAGTGTCTGGGAGCAGAGCCTATTTCCACCCCGGCAGGCCACTTACCTGATCCATCATCGGTGGGTTGGGGGCGTGGCTGGGCATTGCAATCGACGCGCAGGGATAGGGACATTGTTCCCCGGACGTGTTTGATATTGGCTGGTGCTTTCTTGTGTTTGGGGAAGGCAGTTGACGGATGCGGACGCCCATCACATCGATTTCTGCTGTTTCCCCTTGGTCGGATGTGACCCTGGCTCAGTGGTCCGCATTTCGCATCGACTTCCGCGTCCAGATCGGCATTGTTTAACAGCGCGCTGTAACCTCATCGAGCAATACCCACGGGTAATCGTTGTGCTTGCAGCCGGCAGAACCACAGACTTTCACGTTTTGATTTGATGTTGCATCATTCTCTGGGAGGGGTGGACGTGGTTTCCTGCAGCCCCGGGGCGATTGCAAAGCTATTGCACGCGGCTTAGGTGGTGGCACTGTGAGTACACTAATACACTACGGCTGGGGTGCTTGCAAGGTGAATCCCGCAGCACCAGGGCAGTGGCAGGGTGACATATAAGTGCGAAGGGACCTGCAACAACATTTATTGAATGACAGCCGAATATTGACCATTCGACGCCAAAATGCGGACCTACATCTACTCGGTGCCTTTTCTGTTTGCTTCCTTCACATCAGCGCTGTGGCCAGTTCCCGAGAAATATACCCACGGCAACAATACCGTTGTGCTTTGGTTCTCCCCAGACGTGCAGGTCACGTATAATGGACCAGTATGCAGGACATTGAGTCTAAACCATCAATACCCTATTTTTCGAGGACAGGATATTGACGGCTTCCAGAACAGTACCAACACTACCATTGGGGGTAATGACGCTTCGTGCTACGACTCAGTAGTACGTGATGCTATCAAACGCGCAATCAGTTCCATCTGTGAGGATAGCCTTGTGCCTTGGAAGCTCCATCCCCGCAACTCCGACTTCGAACCATCTCCTACGACTCCTAAGAAATATATTACATCCATTGTCGTTCAGCAAACTTCGAAGGACCCGGCTTGCGGCTCAAGACCATTGGTTGATAAATTGGACGAGTCTTATCAACTCGATGTGGCTGTCTCTGGGCAAGTCACACTTACCGCGCCTTCGAGCCTTGGTCTATTGCACGGACTGACAACGCTTACTCAATTATTCTATCAACATTCACAAAAAGAGTCTGGCGTTTACACAAACCTAGCACCGGTTTCGATAAAGGACAAGCCGAGGTTTGCATGGCGAGGCTTAAACTTAGATGTGGCTAGGAACTGGTATCCTGTCTCGGACATCTTGCGGACTATCGACGCACTCTCATGGAACAAGTTCAACCACCTTCACATCCATATGACCGACGCCCAATCGTGGCCTCTCGAGATACCGGCTCTGCCAGAACTCTCAGAGAAGGGTGCGTATGCCAAGGGTCTGTCGTACAGTCCGGACGACATCAAGAATATCCAGAAGTATGGAAATGATCGAGGTGTTGAGGTGGTCATCGAAATTGATATGCCTGGCCATACATCGATTGTTGCGGTCTCGCATCCCGACCTGATCACTGCCTTTAACGTTCAGCCAAACTGGGACACCTATGCTGCCGAGCCGCCCTCGGGACAATTGAAGCTCAATTCACCCGCAGTATCCTCATTCCTAGAGACCCTGTTTAAGGACTTGCTTCCGCGGGTGTCTCCGCACTCGGCCTATTTCCACACCGGTGGGGATGAAGTTAACGCGAATGCCTATGCTTTGGATGAGACTGTCGGTTCGAATGACTCAGCAGTCATCAAACCCTTCCTCCAGAAATTTGTTGATCGCAACCATGACCAGGTCAGGGCAAATGGTCTGACACCCATTGTCTGGGAGGAGATGCTTCTCCACTGGAACTTGACGCTAGGCAAGGACGTACTTGTCCAGACGTGGCAGTCGGACGAAGCCGTGAAGAATTCCGTGCAGAAAGGATACAAAACTCTTGTTGGCAACTACAATTTTTGGGTTGGTGTTCCCCTTGAGTTAAAATAAGATTCCTTTTTTGGCTAATAGTGTATCTAGTATCTAGATTGTGGCAAAGGCCAGTGGCTCAATTTCCAAGAAGGCACCTCGTTCCAGAAATTCTATCCGTTCGCCGATTATTGTTCCCCCACCAAAAATTGGCGCCTCATTTACTCTTACGATCCTATTGCTGGCCTCACGGCGGATGAGGCGAAACTTGTCATTGGTGGAGAGGTTCATATTTGGAGCGAACAGACCGACCCGGTCAACCTCGACGACATGGTCTGGCCGCGCGCCTCCGCTGCTGGCGAGGTACTATGGAGCGGCCGCCAGGACGCCAGCGGCAAGAATAGGACCCAGATTGATGCGAGTCCAAGACTAGCGGAGATGAGAGAGCGGATGGTGTTGAAGGGTATCAAATGTGGGCCAAGTCAGATGATCTTCTGCACACAAAACGACCCGTCGTGGTGTGCTTTGTAGACTTCTAGCATGATTGACGGCCTTCCAAATAGGATAGATCGGGGTGATGGAGTGTGTATATTTACGGTGTAATAGCGCATTTGTACCTTTCTAGTAGGTAGGCTATAGGTATTGGGTAATTAGGTTCTTGCATTTTCGACGTTAGAGCTCTTATTTTTCATAATATAGGAGCTTGTGTCTCTTGCTTCCCTACAGCCGGAGATCGGAGATGTGGTTAGCTGGGTATGGTGAGGAATCGTGAGTGTAATATTGCATGTACCTGGACACCCCCGAGGATCTACTAGATGAAACCCAACGGCCCCCACACTCGGCTTAGCGCTACTCTAAGTGGTGCAGGCACCCGAAAACACTTCGTGGTGGATGCAATTGTCGATACGGTGGTTTATCCGACACTTGCTCAGGCCCCCGAATGCCCTAGGAGGGATTAGAGTCTCATTGGCTGGCCTGGACATACAACTACTCTGTACAGCGCATGCGAACCCCCGATATCGTCGTGGTTAGGGTTGAAGCACATATACGGCGTATACCCGGAGATTGCTAGGTGTCCCAGATTCATTCCAGGTCCGAGCTCCTGAGTAAGGCCAGCCCGCGTATGGGTATTCCAGGCTCTGTACTCCGTACCGGGCAATCCTGAGGCGATACTGGGTGGTTCTCGTATCTTATTTGGTGTTTGGAATTAGGAGTGTGAGTACTATGGAGTGCGCAAGAAGCATGAGCTGTGCAAAGCGCGATGGGTTCTGTTCCATTGATGAAGGCCTACTGTGACTAGGGAGATGTCACATGACCACCGACGACATATCGATCGTGCCGTCAAAGCACCGCTCTGCCATCTGTGGCAATGCTTCACCCCTGCCCGGAGAATAGCCTTGTATCACTGTTGAGGCCGCTGTATCTGGCGCCGCGGTGTCGAGAACCTTATATTCCTGTTGCCCCGAGTCGCGCGCGGGTGTACTCGGCGAGGACAAATGAACAACTTGTGGGGGGGGATCCTGCACGGGTTCGGGGACTCAAGTCAATTGCCGTGCTAGGTAGCTCTTACGGCAAGCGCGTTGTGTTGTGTTCGTGATTGACTGACTACCACACAGGCGGAGGGATTACAGGGCTTGCCAGCGCGTACTACCTCACGAGGGAATTACCACACTCCCGAGTTGTCCTTTTCGAGGCAGGTGAGGGTCTGGGAGGCTGGATTAAGTCAAAGACTGTCGATGTGGGAGATAGGGGTGTGGTGTTCGAGCAAGGCCCGCGGACGCTGCGCACCGCCCTCCCCAATGGCCCGGTCACCATAAGCTTGGTACACCTAACAGTCTTGTCTGGATGACGCTGCTCCTTGTGGCATGGGCTGATGATTGCAAATGCAGATTTACCAGTTGGGATTGGAGGATAAGATCATTATGACTCCAGAAGATTCTGTGGCATACCGCAATCGCTATATTTACTACCCCAATCACCTCGTCCGCCTACCAATGCCACCAACGTCGATATGGGAGCTAATTAAAACGCTGGCCACTGAACCACTATTCCGGGGCGTTCCCATGGGTGTTGTCAGGGAAGTCTTGAGACCGAAAAGTCAGTGGAAAATCGACGAATCAATAGGCTCGTTCTTCTCCCGGCGGTTTGGGCCGGAGTTGGTAAACAACATTTTATCGGCAGTATGTCACGGAATCTACGCGGGAGATGTCTGGAAATTAAGCGCAAAGAGTCTATTCCCATTTGCATGGCATGGTGAAGAGAAATATGGAGGGGTATTAATGGCTAGGTATAGGATGTGGGCGATAGAGGCTGAAGCCGAAGAAAGAGACGGGAGCAGAGGGGTAATTCTGCAGAAGGCGGATGGGGAGATGATGCAGGGGCTACGTAGTGATATGGAAAGGCTGGGACAGAGGCCTCTGATGGACTTTTGGCTAAAACCAGAGGTGTATTCTTTGAAAGGTGGGCTCGAGACGCTGACGAAGGCGTTGGAGGACGAGCTTAGGAAGAATGAGAATGTGAGGATAGAGACGGGTGTTGCAGTCGGGCCGATGGAGCCTGATGCTGCCACAGGGTGTATCCGAGTACGTACATCTCACTCTAGAGGCAGGGGTCCATACTTACAATCCCCCCCGCTAGCTCACCTCCCGTTGCTCCAAAATGCCCCTCGGAAGCTACAATCACGTCATCTCCACCCTTCCTGCTCCCATCCTCCACTCCTTAATGCCGCCTACAATGCTGTCGGCCCTTGCTCTAACCCCCTCTGTAACTGTAATGGTGATAAATCTTTTCTACTCCACCCCGAACCTTTCCGCTCAAGGCTTCGGCTACCTCCTCCCCAGCTCAATACCCTACGACCAAAACCCTGAACGCTGCCTCGGCGTGGTCTTCGACAGCCACGCCGCCCCCGGTCTCGACATCGCGCTTGGCACAAAAATAACAGTCATGCTCGGCGGCCACTGGTGGGACGGATGGCCCTCCTACCCCAACAACGACGACGGCATAGCCATGGCTAAGAATCTGCTAGCGCGCCACTTGGGCATCAAAGAGGAGCCGGTGGCGTCACATGCGACGCTGCAGAGGGATTGTATACCGCAGTATACAGTTGGACATCATATGCGAATGCAGAAGGCGTTTTGGGAGTTGAGTGGGGATGCTTGGAGGGGGTTGAGTGTTGCTGGGGCGGCGTTTAATGGGGTGGGCGTTAATGACTGTGTTAGGGGGGCGAGGGATGTGGTGAAGGCGCTTGCGAAGGGGAGGCCGGTGACGGGGTTGGAGGGGTATGCAAGCGATGAGACGGAGTGGGTGAGGACAGTGTTTCGAGGACAGGAAGAGAGTGGCGGACCAGTTGGGAGTTCGTAGGAGAGGGGGGTGGTTTTTTCCGGTCTGCACCCCCTTTAGAGAGCAGCGTTATTATATAGACTCTTGGGGCTGAGCAAAGTACATAATTTCAAGACTGCGTGGCTCTTGCGTGGCCTTGGACATGTATATGGAATGAAGTTATCGATTCCGTTTTACTCTGCTCTAGCTACCACTCCTTTGCGACTGACGTCCCATCAATCTGAAAAAAAAATACGGAATAATCCCATAAGTGGTCAAATGAGACCTGGTTACTCCATAGAGGGGAAGCCAAGCAAGCAACAAAAACACCGGCGTAATGCCCTCTGCTTACGGGATGGATCGGAACAGCGTTGGCAAGGAAAGGCGAAAATACAGGGATAGGAATGCCGAGTGACAGATTCCAAATAGGAAACCAGTTTTCTAGATAGTCTCCCAACCTCCATTATTGATGTCTGCCTCCAATTTCCTCGATATGGTTGAAGGGATACCATGTTGCAACCACACATTCCTTAGGAGCGCATCGTAGCGGCGTTGATTGAGGAATAGTTGGCGGTTGCGTCTGGTAATTTGTGTCAATTAGACCTGGATGTCCTATTCGACTTCAAAGGGATATATACCTTAAGCAAGGGTCCACTTCTCCGTGTTTGTCTAGATAAGGAGCTACGAGCCAGGTGCCGTTGCGGTTGTGCAAGTAGAGGATCATGCATTTCCGGATGTTGATAAAGATACCGACGTCTCTACCGCACCTAAACATATGTTAATGGAGTTCACTGCAGAGAGAATTGGATTCGGATATAAGGAACAACTACATACTTTGCAAGGTGTTGGTTGCACCCACCAAGTTCCCCTCGCGAACAGCAGAGCGCCTGGCTGCAGAAAATATCGCCGCAGAAGAGGCATACGCTTGGATCGGACAGTTCTTTCCCGGTATTCGGACAACGTCGCTTCATCGCTTCCTCGACAAGCGTATCGAAGTTCTTTGGCAGCCCAACCAGTTCCAGTATTGCTGGGTGGCTGAGGGAAAGGGCTCCCGTGACGAGATGGGTGCGTCGCTTTCCCTCATAAGACCAGACCCAATGCTGAATCCAGCCGTTAGCAATAGACTGGATTGATGTCCCATTGTGACTTAAAATTGATTCAAACACCTCGTCTATTGAAGGAAGGTTCAAAGCCCGTGTGAGTCGATCAACTTCGCTATCATCGAGATCCGCCAATCCGGTATCCGGGAAGTCGACGCCATAGCGAGTGTGTAGGAGGATGACGGATTTTCGCAGGAAGGGAAGAGCATATCTCGAAACAAGTGTGCGAAGAAATTCGAGCATTCCAGCCGTCATATTTGACTTGGCAGTTTCACTTCTGAGATCCATATACACTTTCCTGACCTCGACATGGTCTACAACCCATCCTACAAACTTGCGAAACAGTTCGATTTGTTCGGGTGAAAACGTATCTTGGTGCTGTTTATTGAGGAGATTGACGAAGTTTTCGTCGCTTAGTCGTAACCGCTGCGTGAATTCAGGTTCGTTGAAGAAAGACAAAACTACCTTTACTATCTCCGCAAGGTAGCACAAACGAAGGATGTGATGGATGTCTATCTCAAGTGCTGGGGCTAAACAGATCGAACACTCGGTGAGAAAGACAAAGATGTCCTGAGAAATGAGGGGTTCGAGCTGCTTGAATTCAGCAGCATAAGGCTGCATTGGGAAGACCTGTGGATGCCCATGGAAAAGCTGATGTATCTGTCGTTTGTGCATGTCTGAGAACTCCGTCACCGTCTTGTTTGCGCCTCCGCCGCGAAGGCCTCCAACAGCAATGTATGAGGAAGTGGTTTCAGAGAGGACCCGCAAATGCGTGAGCACCTGTTGCGGTATCTTATCTAGAAGAGTTGATCCAGGGTCGGAGCCAATTCCTCGCTGTGCGATCTCGGTAGCTGATATAGAGAAGCCCAGAGTCTTGGCAAGTGTGTCACAGTATGTCAACTCCTCAAATGCTATCGGTGGGGCGGGCGGGTAGTCGTATCGCGTTGGGAATCGATTAGACTTGATGGTGTCTCGAAGTCGTTTGTAAATGTTGATGAGCTCCGTGATCAGCGGTTCTGCTGGGGTTATTTGAACAACAGGTGGTTGGTGAAAAAGAGCCTCCACGGATATGTACGACGGAACCTGTTGTGCAACTGCAGGGCTGGTAGGCTGCATATTCCCATGAAGGTTTGACTTCACTAGGTGCTCAAACTTATTGGCTATGGGGGGTATCACAGCCTTTGAACCGTAGCTAATGAAAGTGTGCTGATACCGAGAAACGCCCTGGTTACCTTCAGGCGCCTTCTCTGACTTAGAAACAACAGCTCCAATTTGAGAAGTCAGCCATTCATCGAACGGAGACTGTGTCTGTATAGCGCCAGGATACGACTCTTCTTTGCCCCTCCATATAACAGGTAGGAAGGCGTTCCCCAGGGCCTTGCACAGTGGGCAGACGAATTCTCCGCGACTTACCCTCTCAGGGTGGTTCCGAGCGATCTGGTGTGCCTGCCTTCTCCGTGTGGTCTCGTAGTAAGCTTCAAAGCAGCTGTAGTGCATCATGTGTCCACAGCCCGTAGAAACTGGACCGCGTTTTACTTGTGCTGGGGGAAACCCCTTGCCTAGGCCTTGCCGCTCGCTGACAACCAGGGTACCGCTAGAATTCAGCTTGCTCACGGTTTCTTTGTTCATTCCTGCTATGCCAAAGGGGCGGATTTCTTCCGCCGAGCGGTCTAGGCTAGGAGGAGTGCCTGCGACTTCAACCACATAGTCATGGTCTTTCAAATCGGTTTGTCTCAGGACGTTGCTGTCTGTGAGCAGCGCGAACGTTCCGTAGAGTTTCGAATCGTTCGTCTCTTCTTGGCAAAGGATACATGTCCCAGTTGGATATTTCCATACCTTACGCTGTTCTTCGGCTCTGGCGCTTGACAAGGACAACGCATCATCTCCATCGTAGTCATCCTCGTCCGGCCAGTCATTCATGTCTTGATTGTCCAAGAAGTTCTGTTGCTGTTGTTGAAACTGTGCCATAACCTTTGCTTGTCTCTCCAACGCAAGCTTCTTCTTTCGTTCTAGGTCATCCCCGCCCGGTTTTGTGGCTGGGGACTCGCACTCCATCCTTTCTGTTTGAGGGGCAACAACAGATGCGAAGAGAATGGGCCGTTTTTCTTGGAGTCGTTTGAGGATTAACTCTATTTTTGGATGACATGCTTTGTACTCCTCTAGGGTCGATAAATGCCTCAAGACCGAGATGATTGTCTTCATTCCTTCTCCCTCTCCGCCCTTTTTGGAAACTAACTTGATCGTAAAATTTGCAAAGGATGGAACCCCATATCGATCATCTGCTTCCGTTGTATTGTCTTCCGTAATAGCAAGAATCGTCAAATGTAGCACGACCTGGAGGAATGTCTCAAGCCTTGAGTCTGGAATTGAGTGTAAGCTCTTGGCTTCAAGCGGGTATTTCAAGGAATAAAATATCACTTGAGCGAATAGTTTAGTCCGAGTGAAAGCTGCAAGATTTGTAAAGGCCCCTCTTCGAATTGGTCGTAACCTCGGCTCAAAAACGACTTCTGAAACAGGATTTCCAGTCAACTTTGACTTCCTAGTCCGGTAAGCATTCTCAGACTCCTCCCTCTGGTTCTTAGAGTAGTGCGCGATATAAGGGTCGATTTCCTCGAGATATTCTGGCTTAAGCTCAAAAGTGCCGGAATCTGAAAGTCCTTCTGGAGGTCGATACGTTGTCATGGCCTCAAGGATCTCTTGAAACTCCTCTTGTTCCTGAAATTTGTCTGCGATGCGGCTGCACAACTCTGAGAATGAAAGAGGTTTGAAACAAAGGACATGGGCAATGTCTCTCTTCATCGCCAAAATCTGTGGTCGGGGTTCCTCTTCGACAGGCAGGAGGGATATCCGGTCACTAAGAAGGATGATCATGAAATGGATGAACTCTTCGGCGACGTCTATGACCTGGCTCTCGTCGTAGCCGGGTCGGACTTCGTAATTTCCTTTCATCCAATCATCCATACCATATCGGTCGATCATCGATGCTAGGATGCGGCTTGGCTCGCAGGTTACTACCGCTGCCTGCATGAGAAATATGTCTCGGTTGTGGGTCACATCGCGTTGTGAGATCCCACGGTATGTCTGCCATTGGTGCCGGAGGCTTAAACCATTCCGTACCCACATCACGGCTTTCATCTGCGCAAGCCATGCACAAACTCGGAGAGGGAAATCATACATGGCGAGGAGCATGTCATCCTCATGGAGAGTTCTAGCCGATAGGATGTCAACCATAGCCGAAGAGTCCATTTGTACCCCGTATGCTGCAGATCTTAATAATTCGATAAGTTGTACCTGCGACATGCCTTTGCCGCTATCGATTAGCCAAGACAGGGTGTAGTGGAGGGCATGATGGAAGGAGATGGGCTTTTTCTCGATGACGAACTTGACGACTTTATATGAATTCGTATTGCCAAGATAGTCGGTATCAAACTCGAAGCCACCTAGCTCCTTAAATTTGACCTCCTCCCTCACCTCAGCCTGGCTAAATCGTTTCCGTTCCACGCCGATTGAGCTACGTATTGCCGCCGTTGCAGCACAGCGTATGGCCCGGAAAACAGCTGAACTCTCCTTCCCCCCTTTCCATTTGAAGGATTCAGCAAATTGGCGAACAAGTCTATTCAGCTCTCGGGTGATAAGAGATGCACTGATCCATGCATCGGTTTCATACTCGACATGGTCTCCCGTTGCTCTAACATTTGGACAGATTCCTTGACCAAGTTTAACGAGATCGAGGAACTGCATCATGTACCGTTCTTCTCTTCGAAGCTTCTCTTGTACCTGCTCCGATCCAAAAAGATATCTCATATCCATAAAGAAGTGGTACATTCGTCGGTTTGTCAATGAACCCGCATCGAATGCCAACGTTGCATTTAGGTCAACATCGTGAGGATGGCCCACCTGTCGAGTAGTAAGGAATGTGTATAGGATTGCTATTAAATTAGTCAGGAAGTTCCCGCGTTCGACAACTTCCTCAGTGATGGACGGCGTGGTGAGCATCTGTAAGGATAGGTTGATAATTGAGTGGTCGGGTTCTCGGTCAGCGATTAAGTAAAGCTGAGCCAAGGTTGTGTAAAGTCCGGCAAATCTGAGGCCTAGTATACGCTTGAACTGTGGAATAGCTACCACTGTGCTGATATACAGATCACGGAGATCAATGCGAGCCTTCTTCCACATCCTGAGGTCGAACAATATCAACCAATCTAGCCGAACTCTCTGCCAAAGGTTCTCGTATTCTGGTACCGCACCAAATGTATTGTAACCTTCTGGCTTCTCTATCCAGTGTTTTGGCGGCATCATGGGGTGACTCGATGGGTATCTGATACCTGGAGTTCTCGGAATCCTAAGGTTGGTGAACGTCTTTTCGTATGCGCTTTGTGTGAGTATACCTCCAGACCCGGTGCTCAGCGCCGCAGACTGACCCCTTCGCCGAGATAAGGGAGGAGGTGGAGGAGGCGGTGGATACCCAGCGAAAGTAGCCTCTAGAACCTCTGTCTCATCGTCTGCTGTTCGCATTTCCACATCGCCATCATCGTCGGTGGGAGGTATCAGCATGTCAAGATCCATGTCGTCATCGTCGTTGTCACCAAAATCAGGATTGTTATTGCCTCCATTACCTCCGTTACCATTACGCTCCGCCTCCATCATCTGGGCGAAAATGGCAGTCTGCACCTCTTCAAGCCTTCGCTGTGCGACGGAATCCTCTTTCTCGTGGTCGTCGATACCGTTCTTTCCGATCTCCGCGTTGCTTGCGCCACTCCCCTTCCGCCACGGCTTTAAGATCTCCTCACAAATTGTATGCCTCAGGATGTTGTGATCATGGCCTACGCTGCAGCCAGCGATGTCTCCAAGCCACTCAATGATGGTGCCACACATTTGTTCCCGAAAAGTATCTCTCGCTGACCGGATAGTCACTGTAACCTTAATTTGTTCTATTATTTTTGACACCCGGAGGAGCTGTTCCACATCTGGTGAATACTCAATAATGCTCCGACCGATGTCGTGAGTCTCATTGGCCTTTTCTTTTCCAAAGGCCTTAGCCTTCTTGCAAGCTCGTGCGACCTGTTCCTGGACCTCCATTACCGTATGTTTCTCATCATTCCAGAGAACCAACGCAAACTCGGGATTTAGTTCAGGCTCATCTCCACCTAAGTAATATGTGGGCATAAGGCGAGACGTTCGTTCATCTTCCTTTATGGACATCTCGGATTTCGCTAATCGAAGCTGTTCCGGTGAACAGGAGATAACATCGCAAAGGTAGTCAATAGCCCGACCGATTGTCATTCTAATTCCCTCCAGGAGGTCATCCGGCAGCGGTGGCGGCTCTCGGGCTTTACCAGGAATATCATTTAACTGGCCGTGTAGCTCAGTGTGTATGGCGCACTTCACTGGTATTCTCCAAGCTTCTAGGTCTCCGCAATCACAACAGCCGCTGTTACCAGGCGATATGTTGACGAACACCATATGTCCGGTGTGATCGGAGGATTCGAAGCATTTGCAGCATAGGACGCAAGTGTCATCGATAGTACATGTCCTTAAGGTTTGGTATTCGTATTAGCGTCAGTGTTCCTCCCAATAACACTGATGGTTATCCATGGGGCAGCGGGGTTCCTCTTACTTGCAGCGGTATGTAGCTTCACCACTCTTGAATATGTGTCCGCAGGGCTTCCCTCTTGCCGCCGCTGAGTATTCAGCACCCTCAACTGCACCCTGGGCCTCGCGCAGGCCCCACCTCCCGGTATCTTTGGTAGGAGGGCCACGAGGGAAGAGTAGACGCATGTAATCATTCCTCCCTCGGGCAAGAGACCAGAAAAGTCCTTCTAATAGCGCACGCTCCGCAGTCGGGGTATAGTGGTATTTGTGATTGCGAGGCAGATCACGAAGGAGCTGGCAGAGTTGCAACTCTTGCGAAGACATGTAAGAGGCATGCGAAGCCTCGGAAGCCATGGCGGTGAGGCTGTAGGCCACCTGTATGTGCTACAAAACACCGGGGTGGACGAGTGGTAGGTGGTGGGCGTAGTGGTTGAAAACGGTGGTGGGCGAGAGGGAGTGGAAGGAGTGGAGGAAGACGGTAGAGGTTCACAAAACAAGCGGATAATATGTCCGTGGCCAGCCAGTGGGGTAACTGTAGCGATGTACTTGATACGTGCTTTATCCGGGCGGAAGACCCAGTGATAAACGAATATGTTGAGCTTACGCAGTTCAAGCGAGGAGGAGCGTCTGGTTGCTGACAGAATGGAAAACTTATCAGCCACACGAATCGGTGCCACAGGAGTTCGCCACAAGTCACATCCAGCATCCAGCGGAGGTGGTTTAGCACCGTCTATTTACTATCATACATCACTGTTTTCTAAACCACGTTCGACACGATTTCCTGCCCAAAGTCCGCGAGTTGGTTCCCAGAGTCATCTCAACCGTCATCCTCGCCACCCGCATATCGTGCCCTGATATCCTTCCATTGCCGCTAAACCGCTTGTCAGTGCTATCCTCAGCTGCTTCTGGGAGTGGCCTCTATAACGTACTCCCCTGTTCAACGAGTCCCAAACTTTATCTGAGATCGTATCGAAGCCTCTGTGGAGAAAACGTACCAGTTTGTCAGCCTGGCGGACCCAATTGATGCCGAAGCGAGAAAGTGATATCCAGTGACCTACATCTCAAAGGCAAAGGCGGAGGTGAAGACTGCCCCAAGGAAGACTACATTCCTTCGAAAGAAAAAGCTAGGTTACGCCGTCAGCGGGGATCCCACCGAGAGAAACGACGGTACCGCACTTGTAGAGACCCGTCGCGACCTACACAAGCGAATTAGCAATGGGGGTGGGATAGCAGCGTATGAGGGACGTACACCAGGCATTTTGAGAGCTTGAGAGACACCAGAGCTGCTGAGTTGCGGGTTTCGAGGTCTGGCCGGTTGTTGAGGTGAAGAGCGATCCCCGACAAATTCGCCCGGGAGATAGCCGAGCGTTTATTGGTCGAGGTTCTCTTGCTATTTCAGCCTCAATCTCAAGCGGCTCCGCAACGCTCCCTTTCGAAGCCCAAGTCTCACTCCACAACACCTTTCACGCATCCAGCTTCTCAGCCCAAACATGCCCGAAACTAAATCCGGCATCATCACCAGTGAGAGCGGTGAGCGGCACATACCCGCCTCCAAACGCGCTGACGGCTCCACCCGCCGGGAAATCAAGATTCGCCCTGGGTACAAACCCCCCGAAGACGTCGAGGTCTACAAAAACCGCGCTGCTGAATCCTGGAAAACAAGGGGCTCAGGCGGCGTCCCTGGAGCTGAAGGCCTTCGGGACGATAACGCAGACGGGCCGGACTCTAAAGCTGGCAGTAATAAAAACGCCAAACGTCGAGAAGCCCGGAAAAAGGCCAAAGCCACCTCTTCACCACAAGAGTCCATGCTCTCTTCGTCAGCACCAGCAAAATCCTCAAACCAAAACCTCCCACCACCATCCGACACCCTGCTCGACCCCTTGGCTGAAAAGGAGAAACAGGCCCGCAACCTCCGCAAAAAGCTCCGCCAGGCAAAAGACCTAATGGACCGCAAAGAAAACGGAGAGAACCTGCTCCCAGAGCAACTCGAGAAAGTCATTAAAATCAATGAGCTAGTCCGCCAGCTCGACAGTTTAGGGTTTGACACTGATGGGCAACTGAAGGGGGATGCATCATAATCTACAGGCCGACTAACCACCATTTGGGTTGGTGGGTGAGTAGTAGTAGTAGTGGTGCCAGTTTGGCTATCGCTGTCGGCACATCGCAGAGCGGATTTCGGGGAAAGGGAGATTTGCTGCGGCTTGCTATCGCTTGAATGAGGGATTTCGCACCTGATATCTTGCAACGATGCCGGTGGTTCCTCTACCATCATTTTCGCCTAGACGTCGGGCGGGCGCTATTGCAGAAAAAGGCGTACGGCTAAAGTTTCTTCTCACCCCCACAGAGTTGGCTCTAAAGGTTCCTAGCGATGTGTAGTGGGGGAGGGTTATATGGGTGGCTTATTGTAATGAATTGTAATGGCATAGTGCAAGGGCGGTTCTCGTTATTTGGCGTACAGAGCGGCGGTTTCCCAAGGGCCCGATTGATATCCTTCAATACTATTATCAATTCTCTATCTCATCATACGTCGTGATCTCCTGCATCTCTCCAAACCCTTACCGTACAATCTAATCCGCAGCTGACCAGCACGTCCTTTATCGGATGCGTGTCCACCCCTAAAACTACCCCTTCATGCCCTTCCAGCCTCTGCAAAACGTCCTTAGACCGCACATCCCAGATAAAAATCTCATTGTCTTCGCTCCCAGACACCACAAACGCCTCGCCATTATGCCGTCCAAACGCACCCACCATACTAAATTTCTCATTGCGGTGACCTTGGTATGTCTTTACGCAACGGCCTTCTACATAGTTCCATAGGCGGACACACGAGTCCAGGGTCCACGCTAAGACGTACTTTCCATTGGGCGAGAAGCGGACAGAGACGACGGGGGCGTTGTCTTCGTGAACAAGAGTGCGCAGGCATTGGCCCGTCGCCGTATCCCAAATTCGACTGCGTGCCGAAAAAAAAGGAGAGATAATAAATTAGTGGACATGTGGTGCCTAGAAAAATGGGATGGATTCTCCATACATGAGTCCGTCCCCCGCACAACTGACTACTAATGTCCCGTCTCTCACAAAATCTACACCCCCGACCGGATCCGAATGAGCGGGGAGAGACCGCATCAATCGGGCGGCCCTCACGTCCCAGAGGAATAGTGCCTCGTCGTACGAACCGCTGGCGAGCATATTGCCCTTTGGCGAGAAGGCGATTGAGTAGACGAAATTATGGTGGCCCAGAAACGCAACGGGGTGCGGTTTGCCCTATTTGAAAATAAAAAGCGGTTAGCGGGGATTTTATCGTATAGTAAAATTTAAATTAGCTTACTGTTGGTATGTCCCAGAGCCGTATCGATTTGTCGTCAGAGCCTGAGGCCAGGGTCTTGGAGTCTGGGCTCCATGTGATGGTGGATACGCCGGCTAGGTGGCCCTCTAGCGTTTGCGAATGCTTCCCCGTGGCGGCATCCCAGATTTTGATAGTGGTGTCGGCAGCTATCGAGATGGGAGCCTTGTGTCAGTCCTGGGGGGTTTTTTTGTATTGCACGTGGGATAGGGGATAGTAGGATAGGACGTACAACAGCTAGCTATCCATCGCCCGTCTGGAGAGAATTTGACGGCTGAGACACCTTTTGTATGTCCTCTTAGAATGAGCTTCTGCCTGTACCGGATGTTGAGGTGGTGGACTAGCTGCATCCGGTCGGGAGAACTCAAAACCTCATCAGGATCCGGCTCTGGTTCTAGTCCTAGCTCTCGTTCGGGTTCTGCATCTTCCATTCGTACGGTACTTGGGCCAGAAGAGGCTGATGATCCCCTCCTCCTCGAGCCATCGCGATAGAAGGTGTGATCCAATTCATCGGGGCTTTCTTCAGTATCCTCCCGCTCCCGGCCACGATGCCGTCGGATATCAGTGGAGCTTTGTCGGGTGCTGTGACTGGCACGTCTTCGAGCCGGTGAGCCATAATAGGAAGCTGCTCCCAGCTCGTCTGGAGATCCATATTCGGAGCCCTCAAAGTCGCTGTCGACGCGTCGTCGTTTGGGCGATCGCGCACTAGAGCGCTCTATAGTGGCGGACACTGGCGATTGGATGTCAGGCATTTCGTAGAACGGGAGCTGGACTCGGAAGCTAGAGGGTCATGGCAATTCCTATGTGTATTCCGAACGAGATCTGTCGCGAGTTTGAATCCTGCTAAGTTGAGGCTCAAAATAAGCTTATCTCATAGAATACAACATCTCTGCCGTATGAAATGTTTCCGTGCGCCACAAACAAAAGGTAGAAAGCTAACACCGATTTAGTAACACTCCTTATTTTCCAATGCCACCACCCTCTTACAAATGGAACGTCTGTAGATGTACCGCTTAGGTCTGTTAGGTCTTCTCCTAGGGCACCAGCCAACACCAAAGCAGTTGCCGCCCTATCGCCTGGGTGAGCTAAAATTTCTCTAAGTAAACCCGCCAGCCAGAATCCATGGATTTTGAACCCACCCTCCAATATATTTTTGCCCAAACAGCTGCCACCAGACTTACCAACAACACAATCAACCCCCCCCAAAAAGTTATTCCCCACCCATCCAATCTCAAAAAATTCTATTTGCCATTCATCATGGGATCGGTAAACCTGAAGGTAGATTTATAAATGCTGGGTAAGTCAGTTCTGTCCGCAATAAAATATGGCTGTTGCTAACAGCGATAGAAGGAGCCGGCCCATGTACCCGTCCGAGGTATGCATGTCTCCTACGTTACCGGAAATAACATCCTACTCTTGTAGGATCCGAGATGTGGAACCTATGCTGTGGGGTCCGCAGACGGACACCGAAAGGCTGTCGAGACTTATGACCTTGCGCCTCGAGAGGAATCGAGGCACAGGCGCGTGCCCAGTTACTTCAACGAAAGGCCATACTTCCGCTATTGCTGGGAAAGTACTCGGAATCCTCGCATGGTTGGGAACAGCCCTCACCGAGGGGCGCTGCCGGCTGCATTGCGCAGTTCCGTCGGTACTGTTTTGGGCTACTCCCGTCTCCGCACAGCAATCTGGTGATAAAAGTGAAAGTTTCTTTAAGAAAACCAATTATTCTCCGTTTATCGAAGCTATCCAGCGTGAAACGGGGAAGGTTTTGGAGGTTTGTGACATCCTATACGACGGTTTTCTATCGCTCAGATAATTAATTCACTCAGTTCTTCACAATCCCCACGCGATCCCGACTCAGCCTCCCTCCTTCTGGCCTGCTTCTCCGGCACCAGCTTGACAGCCACCCTCTTCACGCTCTCCCGGCACTATCCGTACTAAAAGCATTTCTTTGCCGTAGGAATTATTCTATCCCTTCTCGTTGGGGCTCTTTGCGCGGTCGATGTGGTGGACTTCGTGTTTAGGTATCTGTTCTTTGTTACGAATCTTGCGCTACTCGTTGGTGTTGGGTTTCATCGAGGGCATATGGGTTGGGCTTGCCGTCATCGTGGAAGGAATGGGAAAGGGGAGGAAGAGAGATCTCGGGGGGAGAAGTTCGCGCCGATGGCATAGAATGTAATGTCCAGGGTGAACCATGACAGTCGATTGAAATTCTTGAAATTCTTGAGGAGGAGGGTCATCACGTTGTGGTTTTAGTTCGATAATTTTATTCCATTATCCTCTTCGCTAGTGATATCAGCAGTCTAGGCCTTACATCAGTAAATTCTAGTCAAGCTCCGCTCTTTTGCTGGTAATGTGTTCCTTAATACGCTCAGTTCGCTTCTGAATACTGTGGGAGGAGTTCGGTGCCGGTGGTAGGATGCTCTATTCTCTCGTTTTTCGTGCCTACGTGTGAGAGGGAAAACAGACAGCGCGAGGTAGGTACATGTAACTCGCAGCACAGGGCGGCGTCGCTCACCAGGTGAACTGGCAGATTTCTTTTTGCCTTGGTAGCCCACATATGATGTGAGGGGTGCAGAGTATTCCACCGGCCTGCACTGCAGTTCGTGACGGCGTCGCAGTTCATGCGCGATTCCAGCAGCATGGAGATGGTAAGAGATGACTATTCTTTAGGGGAATGCTGGCCAAGTTGCGTATTACTGACGAGGCTGCTCTAAGCAATATTTTGGCGGAATGGCGAATACGCCCGAACGAAGAGGCAAGAAACTGCGACGGTACTGGCTACGTGGGCTCGTTGGCGTTGTTGTTCCTCTAGGTATCGCCTCGTTTTATACTGCTATTTGGGCGTATTGGTTGCAACATGCTTCTTGTGCGGGCGACATCTGCTCTGGTCCCGCGCATGCCCAGCGGGTTTACTACCTCTGGTTTGTCATTGGTGTCTTTGGCCTGAGCCTTTCGGAATATGGGCTTGCTGGTGCGGAGGCGGGCATGCTAATGCATCCAGCCTGGAAGGCTCCCAATGCCCAGGTAGTTATGATGCATTGCGATAAAACCTGGAGTGGACCGGGCGGCTGGAAGAAGGTGCTTCGAGCCATCGGGACGGGGGTGGCACGCCGTCAAGGGATGCCAAAGTCTTGGATTGCGCTGGCGATTCCAAGCCTTCTCTGTTACATTTGCTTGCCGCTCTCAGGCATCACGATTGAGCTCGCAGAAGGATACACAAGGAGAGCGTCCCCTGCCATGGTGATAGGATATAATGCATCGACCTTCAGTGCAACCCTGGGTGATAACATGATTGACCGGGCGATTCTTGGCTGGCAGACAGCAAGGCTGGAGCGACCGCCAGGACGTGGGGTAATATACACCCAATCCCGCGGAGGTCTCCTTGCCACCGATGGCGGCCCTAGCGTCCTATCCGTGGACGGATTCTCCGAGGTGTTTCTGGCCCCACAAGCTGCCGGCCCAGTGTTTGGCCGGACTTGGGGATTGATGGCCAAATACAACTGCTCAGAAGTCCGGCATCTCGACGAATTTACAGTTCTCAGCGAGCGGAACGGTAGTTTTACTATTTCTCAGGAGGGGGAAAATTTCTACCCCGTTAGTGGTGGATATATAGTAGTACGAAACCAGAGCAATACAGGCTATCACAACATCAATGCGTGGCTTGAAGTTGGGACTAGTACGGATCTGATTCAGTATCGCCCAACTTACTATACGTCTTTTGACGGCTGGGGCGGTAACGACTATTCCAGCGGCGTGGAATACCCGTATGATGGATTGGGAAAGCCCAATCTGTTGGAAGTTGCACTCTGGCAGATTGATGGAACAGAGGTACCGTACCGGAATGCAAATCATGATCTTGGAACCACGATCCCAGAATTATTAGGGGCTTACAAGAGCGTTAGGAAAGACCCTCTAAGACCATGGTTTGATGATGAACCGCCGGCAGCAATTGGTGTACGATGTATTTCTCAGTCTGGTGTAGGTTATGCAGATATTAACGGCCTGGACGGCACTTTCTCAGGGTTCGACCGACTAGATGTTGGATCCAATGCAACTTCCAATTTCACACAGCCATATAATCAGGAGTTTGAGCTCTTCAGCACGCCACATCTTTCCTACGGCGCTTTTCTAGTGTTTCTTCAGAAAAGGAATGCAAAGGATGTTCTTAGCAACGACACGAACTGGCTTCGTGGGCTTTGGGGCTCGATAGAAGCTGATCTATACCTGCAATCGGTGAGTCCCTTATACAACCAGGCTGTGATAAGACCAATCACATCGGGGAAGTTGAGGAGGTCCCTCATCCAGGCATTTGGTTCATACGCTGCGCAGTTGATGTATGCTGGCACCCAGTTACCGGCATCTGAGCAGAATGTGTGGAAGGCAGTGAATCTTACCACTGCGGAGAAGGGTCGTATACTCAGACGGGGATTCATCCATCCTGCCATGGCCTTCACGCCCTTGCTCGTTTGGAGCATTTCTTCTGCAGCACTGAGTCTCTCATTCTCCTTTCGCCGACGTTGGGCCGACATCCTTGGCGGATACAGCCTCTTCCGATTCGGTGCTGACGTGGTGCCGACCAGTGGGTTTGACACTCAATTTTGTGCTGCTGAATACGAAAACTGCGGCGAGCTGAGAGCACTGCCTGGGCTCATTGGGGACTGTGAACCGCATGCAAACCCTGGCCATATCACTTTGGTGCACGACGATGTCGCTAGACCCACAAAACGGTATAAGTGAGATTCCCCTAGCTAGGGATAGGTGCTGTGGAGGCGGATTCTGAGCCCGGGCAGTTAGCTAGGATTCTTGGCGCGGGTAGCTTACCTACCTCGCTGCCGCTCGTTTCTCCGTAGCATGTAGGCACACGAAGCAGAGCACTGAGCATTCTACCCACCGGCCCCGATACTCTCCACAGTACGGAGGAGGCATTTTGGCGGGGCGGGATTGGGTGTCGCTTGACTGGGGGTTAGGCAGCGTTCTTGAAACTTTTGCAGTGAGCCTGGGCGAAATTCCCCACTCAACTCCACTCAACCTCGCAACACACGGGTTCTGGATTCGGTCCATTAATCTAGTGCGATAACTTCCCTGGATAATCGCAGTGGATTGGTTGGGGGATACCCTGCCCAAAAGCGCCGTTCCTGGCATATGTACCTTCTTGCGCTTGGCGGCTCGCCGAGCGGACCCAGACTGTCTTGGCGCCAAACTGTATGCAGCGATGCCTGTGGCATACATACATACTGCACTGCTGCGCCAGCACGCCAAGCCGACATTCTGGTCGACGGCGATGGCGACGACAGCCTTGGTCGGCTGGGCTGCCTGCCTTATTAAAGGCCATCCGCAGCCGTCTCCGCTGACTCGGGCGGGAGGACAGCCCATCAGCGAATGGATACCGCGAGCCCCAACATAACCGACGGCGGAGACGCCTCACCACCACAACCCCGCGGGGGTGATACAGGTAAGCTATCTGTCGCCGCGAGATGCCGGCGCAGGGCTGCTCTGGACTGTGGCTGACCAGCAGGCTGCCGTCCGTTGCCTGGCTCCGGTGCACGACTCCCGGGCTCCTCTACCGACCCGCCATCTCCCTCCAATGTCCTGCAAAACGAGAATGAGCCATCTCCCCAGGAATCCGTGCTCGGGGGCGAGCCACCTCCCCCGCAGGAATCCATGGTCGGGAGCGAGCCGCCGACCCCCCAGAAATCCATGGTCGTGAACGAGCCACTTCCCCCCCAGGAATCCATGATCGTGAACGAGCCACTTTCCCCCCAGGAATCCACGACCCCGCCTCCACTTGTCGGTTTCTCCGCACCTACGGAACCTCTCCCGGACGCTGCGAGAACAGAATATCCAACCTACGTTGGCTTGTCCGCTCCTGGCCGGAAGTCACTCGCATGGCGACCTTACACAATGCGTCCTGCATATCTTCTCTTTCAAGTCGCCGCCCTTGCCACCACGGTGGCTATTCTTGTTTGGCTTCTGCAGCGCAACAACTACGGCTTCTCCGAGCGCTCTTTTCAAGGCTACTCGTGGGGGGCAGTTGCCATGTTCAAAATCACACCAGCAGCCATTGCGCTAGCGTTCCAGGTTTCGTGGTTCGCCATTGATCAGGATTTCAAGCGAATGATGCCCTTCATCAATATGGCAAACCCAAAGATAGGCCGGAGGGGGTGTTTCGGCAACAGGAACTCGCGGCCTGGAGCAAGGGGGAGGCAGTCGTTAGTGGCTTATTACTATCCCTACATGTCCTACGCCAAGGATTTTCTCGCCGGTTTCCAGGACCGTACTGCTGTCTCTACGTCCACCTTGATATATTTTCTTTGCATGGGGGGAGTATCCCTTCAACTCTTCTTATTTCAAACCCAAATTTACACGGTGCCGGTCCCCGTCAATGTAAACTCTGGATCGCACTTCTGGCGCATCGCCACGTGGCAGCAGCGTTTGGACCACTCATACGCCACAGGCGTTGCAAAGAAGCTGGCCGTCAGCGAGCTCGGGCTCGTTCTCGCCCACCCCACTAAACGTTCCCGGCAATCTAGAGCTTGGTGGGGTGGCACCTGGGCCGCGTTGCCCTTCGTCCTTGGCAGTGAGAACGGCACGACGCTCTTCCGTCCCACATCGGAACGGTGGCGTGCTGACACGGTCGTTTTCCACGGGAGCCTCGATTGCGAGCCAGCGGGTGCACAGACCGAGACGCGCGATGGAACTTTGGTGGTCAGTTTTCGGGATTCTGCCGGGTGCTCTGCGCAGCAGCTCTTCCCGGCCCCTCCTGCTGGACAGTTTCTGTCTTTCTGGAACGCGAGCACTGGAGGAGGTCCGGAGTGTCGCGGCAGGCAGCTCATTGCCTGGGGATCAGCCATGTCTCCATCGTCTGTGTCCTGGAATACAATCAGCTGTGCCCCCAAGTACCAGACAGCTTCAGTACCCGTTTTTCAGGTGGGTAGCGGAGAGTATCTTGGTGTTCCTAATGCAGAGCACATGTACACATCCAATATCGCCGAATCGAAATTCCCGACTGCTGCGTCCGAATTTTCGTCTCCAGGGCTAGCTGGACTCATCAATCAAGTCTTCTTCAACACTGGCCTCGCCGCCTCTGGAAGGTACCCGGCCAACCAAGCCCCATTTTTCAGAGGCTATCCGCCGCTCATTCGCACAATCGACAACCCGAAAGGCCTACTCGACAGGTCGAACTTAATCGCATCCGCCCAGCGCTCGTTCGAGCAGGTCTCATCGCGAATATTCGCCGTTGCGCTTTCGACGACCAATCCCGCGCCTGTGGGCTCACTACCCACCACAGCAGCATCGAACGGAATGCGGTATATCCTAGTTGAGCGGTGGGGCTTACTTCCCATCATCTCTGTGATGATGATCTCATTTTATTCTACAGCTCTCTGTGGGGCAATTAGTCTTCTTTTGTCCGTGGCTCTGATGCGGAAGTATCGTGAGACAGGCCTCAAGTTCGATATCACTACCGCTGGCACTGCTGGCCTGATGCTGTTGCTCCACCGCAGCAGGCGGGTCTTGGACGAGGACTTCACAGACTTGGACCAATCAACAAGGAGTTCGGAACTGACCAAGAGACTGGGTGAGAAGCTCTATCGACTGGGTTACTGGCGGGATGCGAGGGGTTTGTTCTGGGGCATATCGAGAGAGGCCGGGGAGGAGGAAGGCATAGCCAGCGAGAAACCAGGGCCCTATAGCCACATCCGCCGCTCCCATGCAGGGACTAGTGAGGGAGCAGTTAATATTCCGCGCATACCTTCGGGGAAATTCGATTCATTCCGTCATCGCCGAAGCCGACCTGATCTGCATCCGCTCTTCGTGGTCATCCTCTTCGGCTTATCCGTCGGTTTTGCGTGCCTCTGCCTCTATCTTGTCATTCAGTCGCGCCGCCACCAGGGGCTTGACCCGATCGTCGGCCCAATACCGTACTGGAAAATGTCGTTCCTTTGGGCAGGTCTGCCTTCATATGTCACGTTGTTCATATTCAGCTTCTGGTGGCGGAATGTGGATATGTATTTCCGCTGCACGCAGCCGTTTGTCAACATGCCTGGGCCAGCAAATGAGAATATCGCAGCAGACTATCGCACCACACTGTCGATCTACCTCCCCTTCACCGCGGCTACAAAGCGGCAATGGGACTGGTTCCTCGTCTCCTGTGCCACCCTGCTCATGCCAGTCATGATCGGTTTCGGAGGAGCATTGTTTGTTTTCGGCTTCCCGATAGCGCGGGCCCAGGCCCAGTTCCGGCACACGCACACTTGGAGAACAGATAGCTTCGCGACGCCAAATCTTGAGCAGTATGTGTATGAGTCAGTGAATTCGCTGTTTGGTGCCGATACCCAGACCTCCTGGACGGACCCGTTGGGCTTGCATCTTCCTCTGGAGGTAGTTGACGGTCCTGAATCGTCAAATAACTTAACGACGCCGTTGTGGCATGTGGACACGCAGCGAGTTTCGGCAAACTTTTCGCGCTGCATTCCCCTCGACGTCGAAACCGATCTTTCCATCAAAACCAGGCGGATCACAGTCAATGGCACCACCGGAAGGGTGGTCGATTCGGTGGAGCTCGCCAATGTGACGTGCCCATCGGGCACAACGATCTCACCGCCTTGTGTGCCATCCAGGGACAATTCCACAACACCAGCCCCAGAGGGTCTATGCTCCATCTGGAAGTTGCTCCCGTCATCTGGCAATTGTGACTACGCCGGATGGTGGTGGCTGTACTGGCAGTTCGGGGACGTCTTCGCCAGCGACGCTACCGGCCAGCCTGTCTTCGCTCAATCCCCTCCCCTTCTCGCCGTCTCCTTCCTTTGCGAAACATCGATATGGCTTCAAGATGTAAGCTTCGTCATGGGTACAGAATCAAAAATCGTCCTATTTGAGAATATAACTGTCAAGCGCACCGAGGTTTTCGACAGTGTCGATAGGGACTACAAGAACACATTCAACTCGCTATTGAACACAACACTGGCCGAAATTCGTGACAGCAGTGACTCCACCGATCCCACAGCACTTCTGATGGAATCATTTGCAATTAATAGGACGAACATCTCATCAACCTTCGGCCTTGGGGTTACTGCGTCCTTTTTGTACGGTGATGTGTTCAACATGTACACTCGCAATGAAGAAATCCTATGGGCGCCACTTATCAACGAGAGAGGGCCGCCTCCGACCTCAAACGGCTCAATCAGTTGGCTTTCCGTGCGTGTCACAGCTCGTCCGCACTCTGTCGGCCTCTATATCGCCTGTATTCTAATCATTATCATCACAATCGCCATTGCCGCCCCGTCACTCAAGCGGCGAAAATTACCCCGGGTCACCAATTGTCTTGCTTCCGAAATCACGTATTTCTATCGCAGCCCCGTTATTTTGGAAGATTTTTCGGGCCTTGACCAAGACGATGTCCCGGACACGAACGTGCTGGTCACAAGACTTATGCTGAAGAACAGGAGATATGTATTTGGCGAAGGTATTGGCAGGGATGGCGTGCCGTTTATCGGAATCGGAGATGAGTCGTACATGAGACATCGGGGAAGCCGGGGGGGGGGAATAAGGGCGGTTCTGTGACGCAAGAGGCTGTCGCCGTGGGTGTATAGTGGCTCGGTTGCTGCGATGACAACGGCGAAGAAAATACGAAGAATTCGAAGGACACATACATGGCCGTTTCGAAGAAGGGTGATGAATTACGGTTGCTTTGTAGAACAGATGTCTACATCATCTTGCTGCATCGTAAGGACACCTAGGCAATATACCTAATCTCCTCCTCCTTTGAGCTACCTTGACAATGCAGTAGAATACTGGAGAGCAACAGAGCAAGCAGAAGTCCACCCCTTCCTCAGGCCAAAAAAACGAAAACGGCTCACCATGCCCTCACCCCCGAAACACGGCCCCCCCCTGCTCCGCTCCATTCCGGAAAACAAACAAACAAATATCATATAACCACACACACTTTTTTGTTTTTTTGTTTTTTTTTGGAGGAGCCATTCCCCCCCCTCAGCTGCCATCGAGGAGCTATCTATCCCTAACTACCCGGTCTCGATAAAACCTGTTTGTCCCTTTGGTACGGGGATGGGGATGGGTGTAAATCGACTGGGGAAAAACCAGTATTGATTACGGAATCTTGGTCGGTTGGTCGGAGGAGGGAGCTGCTGGTATCTGAGGCTTGTGCGGTTGGAGTGGTAGGTCGAGAGAGTGCCCTTCCGCTGTGTTCGCCGGCTGGAGCGTACGGGGGGGACTGTGGGATGGAGTGTACACCGGAATTAGATAGCGGGCCCGAAACTTTCGAATAGGAGGCAGCCGGTTTGCGTTGCCCCTATTTTCTCGTAACGGGTTCTTGGCGGGCGAGGGCCCCCGAGTGCATTGAATAGCATATTGCCGGGTAAGAGATTGCTGATTTGGATATTCATCCGCGGCCGGGCTGCGGAAAACGGCTTTCTTGATGGCTATAAGCTGCGAATAAGTGTGTATACTAGTCACAAGTTCGATATGTGGAGTGGAATCAAACACGGCGTCGGTTCTGCGTGGCTTGGGTTCTGGTCTGTAGTTGAGTTTGGTTACGGTACTATTATTCGATAGAAAACAACAACCACCTTTTTGTTTTGGAATCACAGCAGGACCACCAGCCTCCAATCCCGCTTTACATCGATCCAGGCTTGCTCGTCTACCTCGCCAACCGATATCCTTGAGGCAGTTCTTCTCTCCGCGTCTTCCCATTTAACCCACATCACTTTTAGTGTCGGTTGTGCCGATAGCACCCGCGAGCCGTTGCGATCTTCTGTTTTATATTTGCGACATATAACGATGAATGACTGCGGTGCTGCTTCGTCGTGGTGAATGAAAGGCCAAGCGGCGCCGTGGTCAGAGGCTAGGGTTAGCTCGTCGAGACGTCCGACGGTTGTGCCGACGGTGGAGGTGATCCTGATGCGGACGCAGCCAAGACGGACTTTGTCTTCGGCCTTGATGGGAAGCTCTGCGTGGCTGGTCCAGAAAAGGAGCCGGCCGGAGTCTCTGAAAAAAGGGTTGTATTTGGGAAAGTCGTTGACTGTCACGTTCACTTCGCCCTTCCAGCTTTCGGAAGCGCCATTGGGTAAAAGCATGGAGCGGTCGACTGCGCCGCGCTCCGTATCGGCGACAGGAGGTACGAGGTGTTTAGCCTTTCCATCAATACCCAGGTGGAAGAAGTCAATCTCCGGGGTCGGTAGTGCATTCGGGACGGAGACAAGCTTGAGGTCAATGACGAATTTGATAGATGCCTTCCAACCAAGCCAAGACCAACTCGGGAAACGTACTGAATATGGAGTGCCTATACCGCGCAAAGGACAAGTGGCTGTTCTTCGTTCGAGATCAAGACTCGTTTTTCTCCAACTTAGAGACTGATCGAAGAAGCCGGACAGTAAATGTCCCCAGTAAAACTCGTCCCCAGTAACATGGGCTATCCTACGAAGAAGGCCAGTGATTGCATCCAGCGCATCAGACTCGTCCGAGAATTCCTTCAGGGCGTAAAAGCGCGGGATCATGCTGTACTGTTGGCGGCTGAAATCGCGATGGAACTCGACAGGTAGGCGTTCGTAGTTGCCCAAATGTATTCTAGGAATCACCCACGGGCTGGCATCTGTGTCTGACTTGCACGGCTCGAGGCTGAGCCTTTCGGTCCAATCTGCGGAATAGCATGACCAGAATGCTTGGCCCTCGGTGAACATTAGGGTTCGTCGGGATAGCAATCGCTCTTGCAATGTCCAACCGCGGCGGCTATAGACAGAGCTGGGATATGCGTTCTCGGTGGGGAAGGTCATTAGTGCCATTGCTGATGATATCCGGCAAGTATCTTGATCAAGATTACGAGGGATAGACAGTCCTGCGATCCCGTCATGCGCTCCGGAACCGCTTGCTGCAACTATAGTCAGCTCCGCCAAAGAATATATGGTGTCCATCTGTGGGATTTGAAGTGATTTGTCAAGGTCATCGTCCTGCAAAATGCAGAGCCTATCAACCCACAAATACTCGCCACCAAGATCAGAGACAAGTTTCATAGCATCGCGAATTGTCTGCGGTAGTGTCTCCTGGGTGAGACTGTAGGGTGTCTTTAGCATGTCAATATTTGCCGACGTTGCACAAAGGTCGTCCTTAGAAGGGCCCCAGACGTAGCTAAGGGCGAAATAGGAAGGTTTGACAATCGAGTCTACAACGCAGTCCGCTTTTAGGTCGATGAGGCGGAAGTTTGCGGGAAAATCTTCACCGTCAGGAGCCCAAGAGGGTCGAGCGCAAATGTCGCCATGCTGAGTAGAGCAGAGCTGCATCCAATGCCCAAACAGACGGACATCCGTAAAGGGTTCAATCAAGCGGCCGGTTGGGAATGGCAGAGCCGGATACTGACCGACATCACAAAGGCGACGTAGGCTTGGCACCGGGTACACACAAGGCCAGAGCTTGACGATGGTGTTTCGGGGCGACGATGCTAGATACACCTGGAACCGGCGAACAATCTCGCTGCATCCAGTGCCAGTTCTCCTCTCCGCAGTCCCGGTAGCATACGTCTTAATCACCCCCGGGTCACCACCAGGGACAACCGGCCCGGCGGCACATCGACGCCGCTCAATCAGCCTGCAAAGCTCACACCGATCAGGACTAAGGGTGATAAGTCTTGGCTCGAAATAGTCGTCGCGATCCCGCAGAAGCAGGTGGGAATCCAACTGCAGGACTCGGCATCCTTGGCATAATTGCAATTCCTCCATGATGACCACGCGATGGGTGGGGGGCGATACCTGCCGTTTGTGCTCATGTGCGATGAGTTAGCATGTCGTGCCTTGCCGGAAAGATTCGGGGGCTGGAGCAGGAAATAGTACTTGTTCTGGCTGTTGGTTGGGACGAGAGGGCGGAATGGAATAAAAATTAGGGGGTTCATTGGTTGGAATAAGCTAATGTAGATAGCTGCTCTGTAGTGGCTCATCGTCATTGTTGGAATATGGGTGGTGGCTGGCCGTCTTGGCAGCCTACGAGCAACGCCCGCTCAGACATTTCGACCATACGCCACTCCATATATATGACTGGTACAACAATAACCCGAACGGATATCTTGATTCGCTAATCAATGCGAGGGCAGCTACACTATCTGTAGTTGGAAAGCTGAATCAAAGTCCCGCACATGTTGCGGCCAGCAAAGACGATAACCCAATTGTGAAAAGCATTCAAAATACTGGGTCTCGGTATCGCCACGCATCAGTTTGGTAATGCCACGCATTTAGTTTGGTAATGCCACGCATCGTTTTGGTAGTGCCACGCATCACTTTGGTAGTGCCGCATGCCTGTGCCATAGAGTGGAGATTCTTTATAAATTAAATACAAAACAATTAGTCCCGCTGTTTTCTAAGCTGCCGCTGACTCCTCAAAACAACCTCGAACTTTGAGGGATCCCGCTGTGTAGAAGAAGCTGCTGTGCGGGCTCGTGGGGCTCGGTTTCTATGCTGACTTGGTGTTTTCTGGGTTTTCCTTTTAGAATTCCCTTGGCCCATAGCTGGCTCCAATACTAGAGGCTCCATAATGCGAGGGAGGGGCATCGCTAGGTACCAGTGATGGTGAATGTCATTGAGTTGAAGGGTACCTTGTTCTGTAAGCTGCTGTTGCAAAGGGGTCTAGGGAGCTGATGCGTACCTTGTTCTGTAAGCCGCTGTTGTATATCGTGGGCACAAGGCATTCCCATAGTGCGACGGAATGACCCTGTGCAAGTTGAAAGAGGGTCTGGTGAGTTGAGGCGATTCCGCTGGTCCCAAAGCTTGCCTAGAGCATAGCTTGAGATCTGCCCTATTAAGGGAGTATAGAAGGGGTCTCGTGCCCTATGTGGAATACGTATCTTGTTGGAATCCACTTCTGCTTCGAATTCTGCAAATCGATTCCTCAGCAGTAAGGTGATTTTGTCGAATACCGCTTTGAGATCGCCTGTAGAGACTTGGAGATATGACTTCAATACACTGTGTGCCCCCTCCACTCGTGAGGTAACCCTATTCCCAAAATGCAAGTGCTGATCAACCCATGCCCTAACCACTAACATTTTCCAAGATCGTAGCCAAGTATCCTCAATATATGAGAGCAACAAAGGATATTGAGACTGATACTTGACTTCAAATTCCTCCCATCGGTTCGTGTAAATTGGAATTGTTGGACTATTGACAACAAATATCCAGTCCTTCAAGAATTCCTCCCGTTCCTCTACAGTTTTGATATACTGAGAAGCGTGTACAAGAACATTCTTCTCAATATGCCAAATACAAAGCATTCGAGGTACTCTAGGAAATACAATTCTGGCAGCTTTCAACTGTGCCATGTCACGATCCATAACTAGAGCTTGAGGGGCTCCATTGTGATAAAGGGTGTCAGAGCCTAGATGGTTGGTCGCAGGTGCTCGGGCTCGGTGTGCGGTAGACGGGCGTACGGTCAGTACTACGAGCTCGATAGTTCGTATAGGCTCGTGGTCCGTGGATGTGGTGACGCAAGTATGGTTCTATTCTAATGATGCTCTATGTACAATACGTGTGTTGACCGATGAGGTTGCAAGAAGCATCCTCGTCGGTCTCTAATAGGGGTTCGCGAGCCGCGAACCTTGGCGGTGCGAGCATGGCTCGCTCCGCGGTCCGAGCTCCCGTATGGCCGTTACAAAGGGACTGCAATTGGGTTAAAGCCCAAGTAAAGCTCTCTTCATCCTCGTGCTTAATAAAACAAAATGCAATATAGAACGTCGTATTTAAGCAAGTAGCACCAACGATATTTAGAAGAGGAAGCTTGAAGCGATTGGTTTTATAAGTGCAATCAAGTAGTATAACTTCAGGAAAACGGTTTAATAACTCAATACTCTTAGGATGCGCAAAGAACAAGTGGGTAATACGGCCAATGATATCGGTTTTGTAATGAAAAGTATATGTATCTTGCTTTAAAATCTCGAGTAGAGCTTCAATAGGAGTTTTACCATGAAGGTTCTCCCATTTAAGTTCCTTACGAGTATTATAAACATCTTGAGCAATAAGAGAATGATTGCTTGACTGTCGAATGGTACTAACAATTTGAGAAGGTGCAATACCAGAAGCAGATAGATCTTTAATTTGTGTTTTAATAGCAGAAGAGAGACAGCGCTGAATAGGATGGGCTGCAGTGACTTCTGTTGCTGGGTGGTTGTGGTCTGGATTACGTACCTTTAGAGTCCAAACATTATTCTGTTCTGATGCCCGTATAGAGAATGGACACCCAGTAAGCCTCGACGCAGTATCTCGTTTACGATTACCATCATGTAGGTTATTGCGATTCCGATAAGTCCTCCCTCTATCACACTCAAGGTAGACAGTCTTTGTAGCATTGTTTGAATGCCTAATTGTAACTGCATACCTGTAAGGCACTAGCAATGAGGCTCCCACAAAGGAGGCTCATAGCCGCGTCAGACTTCCAAAACCGCTTCCAACTGCCAGACGGCACAACGACGTCAGGCCTCCACGAAGACGACATGATCCATAAGCAAGCAACATCTGCAACCGCATACAACTGCCAAGCAAACGACAGAAGCAGCCTTCTACATCCATTGACAAAGACGTCGCTACAAAAACGGTACGCCAGAAGAACGACGTCCGAAAGCAGTCGATACCGATCTGACGACATCGCCGGTAGCAGACGACGTCGCCAATAGCAGACAGAGTCAAGACAAAGGGAGTCGGATCAGAGAACGAGTTAGCCATCGGGGAGCCGGCTGAACCATGTATTTAAGCAGTCCGCTGCCCATAGTAGAATGAGCAGCGATTAGTTCTTCTTTTACTACATTACAGAATCGAGAGTACTTCTGCTGATCCAACTTCGTTACATTGTCTCTAAGAATACTTTACGACGACTCTACGCCGAAGTGCCTCCATCGTCTATAAGCCGTCACACTACTAGCTAAGCCCTAAGATCCACGCTACGGTCTTACAATACCCTTCTGTTGCAGCATGAGCTTGTACCGCTTCGATGAGAGACTGTCGAGTAGAATACTCTTCGACCTCTGGTGGAGGTAGCAGAGCCATCACGATGCTGGCACCTGTGGGAGATGGAAAGCGCGATCAGGAAAAAATTTTTCTCTTAGCGCAATTAATGATCATGGGTGCGTGGCACTACCAAAACGATGCGTAGCATTACCAAACTAAATGCGTGGCATTATCAAACTAATGCGTGGCGATACCGAGACCCAAAATACTCAACAGAGAGCATTTCCTAGAGCAATGCATAGGATAGTGTTTGGAGCTAGAGTAATATGAGATTCTAGTTCAGGATCGAATTTGAGAGGCATTTTGGTTATGAGAAATAAGTTGATGATAGACTAGGTTTTGTTGTTGTGGGTAGCAAATGATCCTGTGTTGTTTAGACCGGCCTTACAAAGCGAGAAAGGAAGCTAGCGATTTTCAAGAAGTCTTTTAGATGAGGAGGTGGCTGTTATAACTTGGGGAATCTAAGACCAGCCCTTTATCTAGATAGTAATAGTTGGGGCTGGCTCTTTTTCAGAATAACTCATTTCTAATAGGAAATCTGAAATATGATTTTATAAAGTAAAATTGATTTAATTTGATTTGTTTTTGTTTCATTTCTCTAGAAAATATGTAAACTACTACTATTCTACTATACTAATGTGTATGTTTTTAGATTATTTTAGTTACATGTAAAGGAATTATCTTTCACTGGTTACTGGTTCACTAGCTTGAGTTGCTAACTGTTCTAGCCCCAGCTCCTATTGTAGCACATGTTTCCACCACAATAATAAATTCAAGATTCTATTTGCGCTGGTATCTACCAGCTATTGTACATTAGTGGGTTCATCTAAAATATACTTCTGGTAAAATAGCTGGTCAGTTTCCTTTCTCCCGAGATGTAGAGTTCGTTCCAATGCTCGATCGTGGTCACTCGTGAGACCACAGGGGGAGAGGTCAGATACACGAAAAGTCGTATGACCAATCAAGACCACCCATGACCAAGGGGGAAGAGATCGTATGTCGTATGCACGATCAAGACTGCCATGGACCGAGTCCAGGGTACGGTCAGCTGGTGGGTCGGGCAACGGGACGCTAACGTTGCTATAGATATGTACCTCCAAGCAGAGCGAAAGATTTCAGGCAGGGAACTTTAGAGAGGCAGGCTGGCTGTTGGGATACTACTGTACGGATAGGGGTTGGTCTCTGCTCGCTGGCCCGTCTCCCGTGTCAGTATTTGTATTCTCGCCAGTAGCGGAAATAATCATGTATGTATCGTCCTCCTCTTCCCCTTTGGAGCTTGGTTGATCAGGCGAAGAGCCTATAGAATATAAGTAGGGCTCTAAACGGCGCTGTCTACTCAACAGGGTGGGCAGGTTGCATCACATTCAACGGGACTTTGTGGCTTGAAAATTACGCGCGGGTAGACGCAGGATACTTCGGGAAGCACCATGCAAGCACGGCAACAATGATTGCTACTATGCCTATGCTCAACCCTACACCCAGAGCGACCTTCTGGTCTGGCGTTAGTCCACCACCTGAGCTGTTTGCACCATTGCTTGGAGATGATGGCATATTTGTATGTATAGCTGAGCCTGGGGCGGAGCTACTCGGCGTTGGCGGTGCAGAAGGTGTCTGATATGAGGCTGTGGACCGGGAGAGAGTGGTGATGCTGGATGGGATAGCAGCAGTGGTAGTAGCAGCCATGGGAGTTGTCTCGTAAATCATCAAGGTCGTATCCATGATGTAGCACCCATAGCCTCGCAATGGAGCGGTGTCGCTCGCATCTCAGAAATAAGACATGGTGTAGCAGATCGGTATCTGTGGAGGGCAGGTGTATAGGCCCGAATTGTTCAACACGGAGCCAGACACGACGTTGCAATGCCATATCCGACGGTCGTGGTCGGCATGCATGCACAGTAGGAGGACGACGTGCTCCATGTATTCTCGGGGTTGCACTATGTAGGAGAGTAACTCCCTCCACTAATGCACAGGAAGCCGGCAAACCCGCCCACCTGGCGCACCTGGGTTTCTTTTGTGAGCTGTGCACGCGCCGTGATTACTGGAGACACACCACGACAAGAGATGCGGAGTGCCAGCAGAATGAAGGGGAGGATTATCGGGGCCAGGCACAGTGCCATGATGTCGCGTTTTGTCTTGGGCACCAGAGGCGGAGAGATGGAAGTGGGCTCGCTGCTTGATATTGCCACTTGGTCGTTGTAGGCTTTCGTAGAGCACCCATGCTGAACTGGATGACTAAGGTGTGCCTGGTCGAGGTGCGAGGTAGAGAGGAGCACATAATACCAGCATTTATTAGCAAGTAAGGCAGCGGAGATACTAGGGATGCGAGGAGGAAGATGCTTACGAGAACGGCTAACCGGTTCATAGATTAGATATATAACTCCAGGGATTGCGGAAGCACGATGGATTCAAGTGGCTCATCGGCCGTTTTTAACTACGCTATAATACTAACTCTTTTCTTGGGTTCCCCGCACAAGGTTGAGGGCAGAAGGAAAACATGGCGATGATACGGGAAGCCTCTCCATCTCCACATTGGTGCACCAAATGCAGCCCATTAAGTCAAAGAAAAACAACAGACCTTGCTGGCAAGCACTAGAGCCCAATTATTAACGGTGGAAGATTCAGCAGCAACAGCGAGGCGTTACGGACATTGAGTGTCCCGATTAATATCAAGCGACCCATCATCTGTGATGGTTCCTTCCACCAGGTCATGTTCTCCAGGGTCATCGTGAACACTCGCATGGTTGAAGGCCTCTACAAGAAGCCCAGCGAAGTGGTTCAGGTTGTGGGCACTTGGCCCCGTTGGTAAGAATTCCAGCAGTATCTCGATCTCGATCCCGATTCGAACCATGGCGTGGTGGTGGTGGCGCGGGCAAAGGCACAGCCAAATCGGATGCGGGGTGTAGTTGTCCCAACCAAATTAGCGCCAATCGCCAACCCCCACTCCAGCGCTCTATATCCCATCTTATAGATCCATCTCCAGACACCGCAATCTGCAACCTTAACGAGGCAAACTATCCTGTAAGTTACTCTACATACAAGATGTGATTCTTGTTAACTCCGTTTTCGAGTGGCTATCATGTCTGGCAGGGAAAACTCTCCGCCGCTTTCGATAATGGAACGCAAGTTTCTTATGGCGAACCGGGGGTTCCCCGTTGTTGTCTACCCTCCGGACGTCTTCCGTAAACAGCTCTACTTTTTCTACGGAACCTTGATGGATCCCGTAACTCTTGCTGAGGTCTTGAGCCTCCCAGAGCCACCTACGCTGAAGCCCGCCGAGGTTACTAGGTATCACTTCCTGATGTGGGGCCCGGTCCCAGCCCTCGTGAATGACGGCGTTATCCAGACGGTACATGGCATGGCTTATGAAGTTCAGTCACGCAAGGAGGAGGAACTCTTAGGGGCCTATGTGACGAGCCGCTACGCCCGCTTAGGTTGTATGATTTCCTTAGAGGATGGCACAACAGTTTTGGGTACGACATTCGGACGGCGTGGCAAGAATGATGATTTGGTGGTGGGTGCCTTTGGCCTCCAAAACTGGCTAACCTACAAGTCGGAGAACAAATTGGAGCGTAGATCAGTGGAGGATACCTTTAGCCTTGAAAGCTGGCACATCCGCTTGGGTTGCAATGTTGAGAGGATAAGCTAAGCTTTGACTATATACATTCCTTCGATCTAATGTGTAATGTGGTAGTGACACTTAGCTTATCCGCTTGCAGAACGCATGGCACAAAAGGAACTGTCTCGACCTCCTATGCTGTCGCAAGCCTTACTCATTCCGGAGGCGCAAAGACAAGAGACCGACGGTGACTGACTGGTCATCCACAGACACAATCCCGCTTTGCTAAAAGCCGTTCAGGGTGGAACCGCGGCCCCAGAATTATTAGAGGCCTACGAGATCGCCGGAAAAGATCATCTAAGACCGTGGTTGGATGATGAACTGCTGGCAGCAATTAGTGTGCGATGTATTTCTCAGTCTGATGTAAGTTATGCAGATATCAGTGGCTTGAACGACACTTTCTTTCTTGGGGTTTGAGCAACTGGACGTTGAATTTATTGCAATTTCACACAGCCATATAATTAGGAGTTTGAGCTCTTCAGCACGCTACACCTTTCCTACGGCGCTTTTCCAGTGTTTCCTTTAGAAAAGGAATGTGAAGGATATTCTTAGCAACGACATGGACTGGCGTTGTGGGCTTTGGGGCTCAATAGAAACCGATTTATATTTGCAATCAGTGAGTCCCTTATATGATAAAGTTGGTCACATTGGGAAGGCTGAGGTCCCTCGTACAGGCATTTAGATTGTATTCTGCATAGTTTTTTTGTCTTTGCCGCCCGGGCTTTCCTGGTTGGCTTGTTGTCAAGTATGTCTATTCCCGCGCTTTGGGGCGGCTACCCTGTGTCGAAGGCATACAAGTTTCCTAACATTAGTTGTGTACGGTCCCTTGTTCCTGAATTAACGCTTGTACCAGAGGTTTAGCGTAGGGTTCTTATTCCAGTTGCAGAGCATCCAGGCCCATTGATGCACCGTCCGTCGGTTTATATGGCTAAGCATTCATTGTCTGGACTGGTTGCTACGAGACCAGCTTCAGACAACACCTGCAACGCAGCGTTAACTCGATTTCTATCCCCAGCGTGTGCGGTTATGCAGATCTCTTCTCCAACAATGGTAAGTTACAGCTGGTTGGGAAGTCGCCCCGGCGCTGGGTGGCGAATGGTGTTATGGGTAGATAGACTAGTGCAGACTTGAGAAATCAGCCGCAAATATATAAAGCCTCTCTCCCTTCCTTTCCTCCTAAGTTCAGACGCCGTCCCGTTCGTTTTGACAATAAATAAATCAGCACTGACTGGCAGCTCCTGACAAGGGACTGGCCTCTATCAGAAGAAGAAGAAGAATACGAACGTCGACGCACTCTAAATAAAACATAACATACCACAGCGACCAATATCCCGAAATTTGATCTGAATCGTCTACTTGCTCTTCAGAATGTGTCCTTATGGCAGTTCGACTAGAGAGTATTCGCCGGTGGTGCGCATGTTTGTAAGTGTTTTGTAGTTTTTTTTTTCGTTCTTGACAGTTTCCTAACAACCATCGCAGATTCAAGCGCCTTTTATATTTGCAATTCTCTATGTCATCATTGAACAACGTTCGGTTTCGCTCTTGGAGACCGCTACCTTCTTCTCGCTATGGGCTCTCGCTACCTTCTTGTCCCACTATCCGGTATTATGGTGGATAGTTACTAGCATGGTGGAAAATCACATTCTCACCATGTTTCTCATCGCAGTTTCCCTATGGCTGGCTGTCGTGTATCAAACCTTACAGTCTTTTCTAGCCTCAGCGTCTGATGGAGTGCGGCAAACCTCCTTTGTTGCTATGGGGCTTTTGGTTCTGCCAATTCTAGGACTCTTACAAGGTCTATGTTATCTGTGTTTGCATATTCTTCTATAGCTCTTGGACGGTTCTATCGTCTGTCTCGGAGATGGAGTAGAAGAGCAGAAGGGATATTCTAGTCTACCATCTTGTCTTTGGGCATGTCTCTCTGCAACCAGACTATTGGGTCTGTGAATGGAAAATAGGGGTTTGAATAGAATAGAATAGAGTTGGTGAGATGAAGGCACATTGAATTCGTAAAGACCAAGCATGAAATCTCGTGGTGAATAGTTTAGCTGAATTAGCTTAAGAAGTTTGCTTACTCTATTGTCCCCACCCATTGGAGGTCAGTTTTACCATTCACCGCATTAACTCAGGAATCCCTTAATTAGGGCCAAAGCTAGTATTGAACGAGACAGATTTCCCGGCCGACTTGACGGACTTGGAGCGGACTGGTTTCTAAACTTTGAGAGGAGTTATATTAATTACGTCCTCTGCACATAACCAGTGTTGAACGGGGATTAACTCCACCTTTTTACCCAAGATATGCTACCAATAACACCTTGTGGAGATGTGACTTTCTAATAATAGGTACGTCTTGTTTTGGGCTGCCGCGCCACAGCGCAAATCTCCTAGCGCTCTGTTGGTTGTTGGAAGCCGCCGCGACGTAGGGCACAGTGGCGGTAGTAATAAGCGTTAACTGCGTGTCTGGCGGTTCCAAATGGCATCAGGGGGAACTTTTTGATTCGTCATTAGCCTATATGGCGGTGGGTTTGGTGCTCAGTGGACACGCCTGGGCGGTTTAAGGGATTTCTGCTCGGGGGGAGATTTAATGATAGCAGTACCTGTGACTGAAACTAGATTGTGCGGCTATTGTTCGGGGATTTTATTGAGTTTCTGTAGCATACATAAGTGTGGGAGATAAACGTTGTTCCGGACTTTCTTCGAGAGATATCTGAATCGTCGGAGCAACAGCATCATGAGGGAAATAGGGGCATACGAAGACGAGGTTGTGGTTAAGCAAGCGACCAGGACACAATTTATCGCCGTATCAGGTAGAGGTGGAGCAGGAAGGACTAGTGGAGCTTGCGGGCGGAGATCCAGTTGATTGTATTGTGGTTGTCTTGCGGAACAAGTAGCTAGGCAGAAAGTACTCAACACCCCCCCCTCCCGGTGTCTAATCTCCTGGCGATTTATCTATGGCGGGAAATGGCTTACTTGCATGTGGAACTTTTACTGGGGTTCAACATTATCCTCCGGTCCCCAGCATACCATAGATATATAGTATTATCACTGCGGCAGCATGCGACTGCCTTACCATCCTGCGAGAAAGCTACCCCATAGAGACACAGAGAATCGTAGCGGCCCTCCGAATCGTGCTGGAGCTGGCGTAACAGCATCTCGTCCGCGGCATTCCACAGCCGGACGGTGCCATCACGAGAGCAGGACGCGAGAACCTTACCATCCGGCGAGAAAGCTACGTTGGGGACGGGCCCCAAATGGCCCTGAAGCTGGCGAAACAGCTCTCCATTGGTAGTATTCCACAACCGTACAGTGGAATCATCAGAGCAGGATATGACTATCTTGCTATCTGGCGAGAAAGCTATAGCATAGATAGGCCCCGAATGGCCCCGGAATAGGCCTGATGGCTCTCCGTTCACAGCATCCCAGAGCTGTACAGTGGGATCGTGGGAGCAGGACGCGACTACTTTGGTGTCTGGTGAAAAAGCTACCCTGGAGACGTGGCCTGAATATCCCTGAAACTGATGTAACTGGCCTCCGTTCACATCCCATAGCTGAACAGTGGCATCATGAGGGTATGACGTGACTACCATGCTATTCGGGGAAAAGGCTACCCTGGAGACAAGCCCCGAATGGCCCGTAAACTAGTGTAACGGCGCTCCATACACCACATCCCACAGCTGGACAGTGAAATCGCCAGAGCAGGACGCAACTACCGTACCACTCAGCAGGTAAGCTACCCCATAGACAGGCTCTGAATGGCTCAGAAACTTGAACGAGAGCGTTCCGTTGCTGGGATCCCACACCTGTACAGTGGAATTGTTGGCATTAGTAAAACACATTAGATGTTAACCAGCACTTGCGTTAGGGTGTTAAACCACTAAGTGTTAGGCAGCTCGCTAGAATTTAGGCACGTGAACAACCCAGGGAACAGCCCGGGACAGCCCACTCGTATGCTATAAAAGCCTCTCTTGTTCTCAACATGGTCACTAGGTAGTTTAGATTCAAGACGCCATCAATAAAGATAATTTCCCCTTGATCCCATCGATCCCATCAGGAATCACTAGAGCAGGTCGTGACTGCTGCACTATCCAGCAAGAAAAAAGCCTCATAGACTTGCTACAAATGGTTTAGAAACTTGTATAAGAGCTTTCCATTACTGGAACCCTAGAGATGTATAGTGCAATCATCAGTAGGAAGCAACTATTGTACCAGCTGGTGAGAGAGCTATCCCATTAACATGCTCTGAATATCCCTACTTAGGAGCAAAAGTAAAGACCCATACACTGACTAAAAACTAGATGAACCAGTACCATATGCTGCTCTCTGTACAACATTCGCCCTAATTGAACCGCCAGAGGGGAGTGCGATGGCCAGAAAGGCAGCCGCACTAAGGCTAATAGTGGGGATGTCGGGCTAGTCCCCTAGCCTGCAGGGCTGGTTATTGTTTTTCCCTCTTACTCTCAAACGGAGGAGGGTACGGCGCTAAATGGTCCCTATATTGGTACACTGACCAACGACTGCCAATAGCCGCTGTGCATCAATGCCATACCGCATACTCCCGCCTTCAAATTTCGCCATAAGCTCTATCACTACTCAATACTCCGCACGTTAAAACGAAAGTCAAGCTAAAGAGTCCTATCAACAACATTTGGCTATCATGTATTCAGAGGTACTGCTGCCAATACTACTATGGTGCATGCTCACTCCAGATAAATTGTTCCAAAGAGACTCAAAATTCACATCAGCGCTACTTAGCACCATGTGGTTTGAGGCACATAGACGCTAACCAATTATCCAACTCAGTTCGCGATTCATGACCTGGGCTTGGTTGGAGCTGGCACTTATATGGAATTAAGGTTTGTCAAATTTTAACCCCACTACTTGGTGCTGATCAATTTTTTTTAGGCTCCACACTTACTGCAAGCATCATCGCCCTTATGAATTACTTATCATACTTCGGTGTTTCGCCAAGCAGAGCCGAGGAGTTCCAACCTAAATCTGCTTATTAGCAGGACCCACCTCTGCCAAGGCTGAGGCTGCCATCATCTACCTAACTGTCTAAGACTATATCAACTCCTCCCTCTCAGGCTTGCCCCACTCTGCAACCCTCACTCTATCCTGCCTGTGCGCGCTCTTACATATCCCAACCAGCCTTTCTCAGCGCAAAGCTCAAGTCCACTACCAACATTATCAGCAGCTATGTCTGCTCACACTAGTGTCTCCTCCCCTCTCAATTGCTGCACCAAACCTACTATCACTCAGACCGCCACTGCCGCTGACGCTGCCAATGCACCCATAAATACCGGCATGAATACTCGTAAGCGCAGTACTCCACCCAAGTGTAACGGCCATACGAGAGCTCGGACCGCGGAGTGAGCCATGCTCGCACCGCCAAGGTTCGCGGCTCGCGAACCCCTATTAGAGACCGACGAGGATGCCTCTTGCAACCTCATCGGTCAACACACGTATTGTACATAGAACGTCATTAGAATAGAGCCATATCTCCACTACCACCTCCGCGGACCACGAACCCATACGAACCACATAGTTCGTAGTACCGCCCGTACACCCGCCTACCCTCTGCCGAGCACGAGCACCTGCGACCAACCGTCTAGGCCCTGACATCAAGTCACTGGCAAGGCTAGAGACTCGCCCTGATATGACCAAACGAGTGAAATCTACAAATGCAAGCACAAAATCTGTTTAGTATGCCGGATAGGTAGCTTACAGTCTATAAAACCAGCAGGAGGGTATACGCACTGTTATTACTATCGACAGCGATGAGGATCCCTCTAAAACCTCTGATCTTTCGCCACTCTCTCCCTCCGTTAGCTCACACTTGTCTCCAAACTATTACAAAGGAGTCTCTCCCCTCTGCTGGGTCCCTGCTATATATTTGGATACCTCTCCTCATATCCCCTCGAAGAACCCAGACGTCCTAGCATTATTCTTGACACCTTTGAACTACAAAGGTCGGGTAATTGCCTGTATTTAGTAAGAATTCTATTAAGCGAACAGCATAAAAGAGCGAGACTTTTGTAGTTCAAAGGTCGAATTTTAAGCGATAAAAAATTTAATCCAATGCTGTTTTAAAAATAAATAATTTTAAACCCACACAAAAAAACTCTGCAATTCATATTGAACGACATCGCTATAAACGCAACTTAACAATATGAATATCTCAATACCTCCCAATGATTCCGTTAAGAACTCTGACCCACAGTACGATCTTTTTGTTAGGCCCTTGTTGTTACCCGGCGCTCGCTAACGGCGAGTTCGACCCAGAGTACGAACCCAGAGTACGAACTGCCTGTTACGGTATGGTGGCTACTACTTGTGGTTTAGTCTTGCGCGCACCCACACACCCACACACACAATAGCAATGGCTGCGCGGCGCAGCGCAATGAGGTTGCCCGTGCATGCCATATTAGATTGCGAGGATGTGCCATATGTGAGGGTTGCGCACCAGCGCAACCTTCACATCCTCGCAACGTAACCATGTATGAGCAATAATTGCGCAGTACTGAGCAATAGTTATACAATGCTGAGCAATAGTTATGCAATTACTACTTGATCAACTACTATATAAACTCCCTTCATCTCATACACTGAGGTTCTTCTTCTTCAAGTTACATACCACGTATACTACGTATACTACGCATACTACGCATACTACAACTACTATACTTGTTATACTTACCCTACCAACCCTACCTACCCTACCTACCACACCTACCATACCTACCGACTACAACTTACAACATGTCTTCATCAGTTACACAGATCCAGTCGCTCATTCTCGCAGCGGCCGGGGCTAACCAGCCTGTTAGCCAAACCATCGACTCCATGCTTGAGGGCCGTACAGACAGCCAAGTATATGACATTCTTGCGACTCTCTTAACCACCGGGGTTGAGCATGATGAGCAAGTATGTGAGATTATTGGCGCAGCTTGGACCAAGCTACTTCAGACTGGGTGTTGGCGTGGAATCTTCCCTGATGAGCATACGCTACAGTCAACCCTCCAGTACAGCAATGCAATCAAGCCAGCAATCGACCGGCTGGCTAAACAGGATCGGCAGAAGATGGCCAACATGAGAGTCATTACTGCTCGCTGGAAGATGCCTCTGCAAGACCTGTTCCCTCCTCAACTCAGGCCGCGAATCTGGTCACGCAACATTACAGGTGCATTGGCAACGCTGGCTATACAAGTGCCAAACCGACTGGCAGCAGTTACCCTCATTGAGCAGGCTAATAAGGAACGAGTTAGGTCTATTAAACCGGGTAGCATGCAAAAGACTTGCATAACGTTGCCTGACATTGTTGCTGTTGCGCAACAGCTGGCTCAGGCGTCTCTGGATTTCAGCAAGCCCAAAGACAGATCGGTTACAGATGGTCCGGCCAACACGCAGACAGCGGGTGATGACCCACATACTCCCGAACGGCTGCAAGAAATCAGCTCGGATGAGGAGACTATTGCTTCAGCTTCCGGCCAGCAACTTATTCGATCACCTCCCATTGTGTTGAATACCACCCGGCCTAGGCAACTACAGTCATATGCTCCGGCACCAGTAACATGCCTCAACTGCAAGCCGGTTTGCTCAGTATTGGTGCCGCAGATTCCCATCAAGGTGGTGGGTGACGAGACAGCGATGCGAATAATGCTGCAGGCTGTTAAGATAGGGATCCAGAACTTTTGCAAGCCACATCTTCGACGTATTGCTAGCTATTGCGGTGGGCTGTACAACAACAAGAACTCACATTCGGGCCTTTTGGCCAAACGGATCAAACTCCTTGTACAGCATAAGGACAATCTGCTGCGGGTGAAAGAAGCATATCCAGACTGGTTCCGACGCAATGCAGCTGTGCTGGTACTGCAGCCCAACCCACTTGGACCATTCAGGTATGCGCCTAGACCGACGACACTGTTCCAGTTTGATGCGCAGCAAGTGTTCAACCGGTTTGCTAGGGATATGCAAGCATGGGCAACGTTCCAGCATGACGGTACGATTAATCTGGATGGGTTTTTCAGCTATCTTGTGGACGACCCCGAAGTCTTTGCCATTGTGGAGGAGGAGTTCAACATGTACAAGTACCACCTGCGGACAGAGCTGGATGGGCAAAACAACCGTGGCTGGATGCGCCATATGTTTTATTCCCTACCTCAACAAGTCATTCGGCAAGACCCCGGGTACTGGGCTATAGCTGCGGCAGCAAGGCCAGACACCAACTACTGGCTGATCAGTTACCCGTACTATGTCAAAGACACGAGCCAGGGAGAGAACACTGGGTTTGCGCACTTTGACATCAACGTGGACGAGTTTGTCAAGTCTGGCCGGGGCCTAAACCTGGTACAGGGGTCTGTTAGTGTAGATGATGAGATGGAGGACAACTGCACGCTCCTTGTCTTGGGATTTCATCGCTCAATCCATGAGTGGTGGGGACGAGTCACAGCACGAGGCAAGGCAACTTCTGGGCATACCACGAATGCCAAAAACATCTACTTGCCAGAAGATCGACAAAGCTTTGGCCCGTTAGTACCAGTGCCATGCAAGCGTGGAACTGTCAGGATTACGCGGCCAGACATCATGCACGGTTCGACAAGCAAGGCAAATTCGAGGCGACGTACGCTCTTTGCCTGGTTCTGTGGCATCCGCTCGGACCACGAAACTCTTGACCTGGAGGAGTCCGAGACATGGAGCCAGGTGTCAGCCTGTCATCAAAGTTTTACGGCACCTCGCAAGAGTACTAGTGGTGAGGGATTCCGGTATGGACGGCCTACTATACCATTTCCTGCCACTACGCGTATGGCCTCAACCAGTCCTATCGGAGATGCACTTGTGGGGTCTAGACGCTGGACGGACCCACAGGTGACAAGGATGGTTGAAACACTGCTTGGTCCAGATGATGCGGCGGCCCTGGCATTGCTCCAGTCAGTCCGGAATAGCCTATCCAAAGCTATCAAGAGTGCATGGCCCTTTGTTCGTGAAGCAGAGATAAAGGCCTTTGGCAATAGGTCGTACTTTGCCAACCAAGGCAGACAACGACCCCCAGCGGATGGTAATCCCAATGTGCCCCCACCGCAACCGCTATCAGATGAGGAGGACAGGGAGGAGGAGGAGGAGGAGGAGGAGGAGGAGTCGGTTGGAGAGGGACCGGCAGACAGAAGTGTGGTGGAAGGGGAGGAGATTGGAGTATCGGATGCCGACGCAGAGTTTGAGGAGGATGCAGAGTACCCGGGGATGTAGTTGGAAGATAAGGCGATCGGGTGGGACATTTAAAATTGGCAAGTTTCTTTTGTAGCGCACATGTATTAAAATTGGAAATACAAAATGACAAGTCTAAAAACTCAATCCTTGCTCCACGACAAACTCTGCAACGGCCTTGGTGGACAAGTCGACCTCTGCCTTGCCAGGGTGACCGAGAAACATGAGACACGCCTGAATCCACTTGGCATTCAACTGATGACTGCGCCAACCTTTCTGCCCGACGTCGGTACAGAACCAATGGTCCTTATCTTTGCCCCAGTCAGCGGGCTTCGGAGGGATGACAATGTCACCAGAGTCCTCAATGTCCTCGCAAGCAACACATTGACATTCTAAACTGATAAGTAAAGTAGACGACAGACGGCAAGAAGTAGGGACTGGGGGGGGGGGGGGGGTTACCGAAGCCATCAGCCTGCGACCACGAATTAACGTCGCTCTCGTACATGGAGCTTTGGGTCTGGGAGGCGGTAGCGGCATCATTTTCAGCCGCTTGCTGAATGCTTTCGAGGAGGGCGGGGGACACGAGGATGGTATGCGCAGCAGCAGGAACGCGTTGAGTCAAAGCGTATTGGTTGTCTGACATTGCAAGAAGATTGAGGGTTTGCGTAGGATAGATGATATGGGTAATGTTAAGACGAAGAAGAAGAATAGATGGGAGCTATGAGGGGAGGTTTATATAATGTTGGGGTGGGAAGATATGCGCCGGAGTGGAAAAAGAGGCTATTCCCGATTAAGCACAAAATGGATACAAAAGTGTATCCATTTTGTGCCGAATCGGGAAAGGGTCCAAAACAGCACGAAGGCGAGCTAATGCTGCATGACGCATATTGCATGAGGCTTGCAAGGCGCACACGATGAAAAATTTTCAAGTTCTTACATCTACTCATACCGATACCGCTTATATCTACTCATACCAATAGCGAGTCATGGATCTGTTTCATTACTATGACGAATACCGGGTCCTTGTCTGCAAGTCGTGTCAATTCGGCATTCAACCGGGCTATATTGCAGCACATCTACGAGGGGAGCAGCATAGGTTGACAAGGCAACAAAGCAATGATGTTGCCGTACAGTATGCGAATGCTAATCTTGCCAACCCGGTAACG
>JAJDFE020000116.1:0-69120 GCA_021527465.2 Geoglossum glabrum
GTGCTTGGAAAGTGATATTAGAACTACTTTATATTCAACAATTCAAAGCTAGAGAAGAGAGGAGGTTTGTAAGGAGGTCTTAAGCTTATATATATAGAAAAATACCTCCTAGACCCTACTTCATATTCTATGAGGTTTGCATATATAACAAGCTTCATGATGAGCTCTTGTGATGAGTTTGTCAAATGTAAGTAGGTTTGTGGAAATGTTGTAGGACTTATATGAAGGGCCTAAGTTCAGAGACTGTAATCAATACTTATATGAAAAGTTATGAACTAGGTGATGAGTTCATGATATTTACAAGAAGGCTTGTGAGCTAGATTAGACTATATTCATAACATTTATCTAGTTAAGATAGTAAAAGATAATAAAAGGGAATTTTTTTAATTACTTCTTAAATAAAAGTAATAATAAAGTTGAACAAGTTAGAAAAAGGAAACTACAATAATATAATTAATATTACAATCTAGAGCCTCTGTGAGTTACTACGAGCCCCATGAGCTCATCGCCGGACTTACGAGCTTCCACATGGACCTCAACTGTGCTTACTGCTCAACAGACCTACATATGGGCCTCATCATAATCTGCTACTGTTTGTAGCATAGCCAGCAAGCCCAACTGCACTTGGCATGGCACGGACGCCTCGAGGCGTTTATATCAGAGGTTCAAAAGCTTTTTCTTCTCATATATATAAACGCGGGATTTCTTTCTAGACATACTCTTCTCTTTAGCTTTGAATCATCAAATAGGAGTAGTCCTACCTTGCTTTTCAAGCTCTGGAATCTACATTTGTAACAGAATATTTCTATATCTTCAAATCCTTTAACTTAATTTCTAACCCCCTAATAATCTTAAAACTCTATTATAGCACTTTGAAAGTCACTCTAATATCCTGAAGGTTATTGTAAGACTGTAGCATAGATTTTAGGGCTTAGCTAGTAGTGTGACAACTTAGAGATGATAGAGGATCTTCAGCGTAAAGTCGTCGTAAAGTGTTTTTAGAGACAATATAATGAAGTTTGGATCAGCAAAAGCACTCTTAATTCTGTAGAGTAAAGAACTAATTGCTGCCCATTCTACTATGGGCATGTAAGACTGTAGCATAGATCTTAGGGCTTAGTTAGTAGTGTGACGGCTTAGAGATGATGGAGTATCTTTGGCGTAAAGTCGTCGTAAAGTGTTCTTAGAGACAACGTAACAAAGTTTAGATCAGCAAAAACACTCTTGATTCAGTAGAGTTGTAAGACCATAGCGTAGATCTTAGGGCTTAGCTAGTAGTATGACAGCTTATAGACGATGGAGGCTCTTCGGCATAGAGTCGTCGTAAAGTATTCTTAGAGACAATGTAACAAAGTTAAATCAGCAGAAGTACTCTTGATTCTGTAGTATAGAAAAACTAATCACTGCCCATTCTACTATGGGCAGTGGACTACTTAAATACATGGTTCAGCCGGCTCCCCGACGGCTACCTCGTTCTCTGATCCATCTCTCATTATCTTGACTCTGTCTGTTACCGGCGACGTCGTCTGCTACCGGCAATGTCGTCGGATCGGTATTGACTGCTTTCAGATGTCGCTCTTCTGACGTACTGTAAGGCACTAGCAATGAGGCTCCCACAAAGGAGGCTCATAGCCGCGTCAGACTTCCAAAACCGCTTCCAACTGCCAGACGGTGCAACGACGTCAGACCTCCATAAAGACGACATGATCCATAAGCAAGCAACATCTGCAACCATATACAACTGCCAAGCAAACAACAGAAGCAGTCTTCTACATCCATTGACAAAGACGTCGCTACGAAAACGGCACGCCAGAAGAGCGACGTCTGAAAGCAGTCAATACCGATCCGACGACATTGCCGGTAGCAGACGACGTCGCCGGTAACAGACAGAGTCAAGATAATGAGAGATGGATCAGAGAACGAGGTAGCCGTCGGGGAGCCGGCTGAACCATGTATTTAAGCAGTCCGCTGCCCATAGTAGAATGGACAGCAATTAGTTCTTTTACTACATTACAGAATCGAGAGTACTTCTGCTGATCCAACTTTGTTATATTGTCTCTAAGAAAACTTTACGACGACTCAACGCCGAAGTGCCTCCATCGTCTATAAGCCGTCACACTACTAGCTAAGCCCTAAGATCCATGCTACGGTCTTACACATACCATTTTTATAGCGACATCTTCGTCAATGGATGTAGAAGGCTGCTTCCGTTGTTTGCTTGGCAGTTGTATGCGGTTGCAGGTGTTGCTTGCTTATGGATCATGTCGTCTTTGTGGAGGTCTGACGTTGTTGCGCCGTCTGGCAGTTGGAAGCGGTTTTGGAAGTCTGACGTGGCTATGAGCCTCCTTTGTGAGAGTCTCATTGCTAGTGCCTTACAAGAGTAAGAAGAACTAATTGCTGCCCATTCTACTATGGGCAGCGGACTGCTTAAATACACGATTCAGCTGACTCCCCAACGGCTACCTCATTCTCTGATCCAACTCTCATTGTCTTGACTTTGTCTGCTACCGGCAATGTTGTTTGCTACCGGCAATGTCGTCGGTTCGATATCGACTGCTTTTAGAAGTCGCTCTTCTAGTTTACCATTTTCATAGTGACATCTTTGTCAATGGATATAGGAAGCTGCTTCCATTGTTTGCTTGGCAGTTGTATGCGGTTGCAGATATTGCTTGCTTATGGATCATGTCGTCTTTGTGGAGGTCTGACGTTGTTGCGCCACCTGGTAGTTGGAAGCGGTTTTGGAAGTCTGACGCGGCTATGAGCCTCCTTTGTGGGAGTCTCATTGCTAGTGTCTTACAGGGCAGCAAACTACTTAAATACATAGTTTAGCTGGCTCCCCGACGGCTATCTCGTTCTCTGATCTGACTCTCATTGTATTGATTTTTTTTGTTACTAGCTATATTGTTTACTGCCAGCAATGTCGTCTGCTATCGTCAATATCGACGGATTGGTATCGACTACTTTTAGAAGTCACTTTTCTGACATACTATTTTCGTAGTGATGTCTTTGTCAATAGAGGTAGGAAGCTGCTTCCATTGTTTGCTTGGCAGATGTTGCTTGCTTATGGATCATGTTGTCTTTGTGGGGGTCTGATATCGTTGCGCTGTCTGGCAGTTGGAAGCAGTTTTGAAAGTCTGATGCAGTGTAAGACCATAGTGTAGATCTTAGGGCTTAGCTAGTAATGTGACGGCTTATAGACGATAGAGGATCTTTGGCGTAGAGTTGTCGTAAAGTATTCTTAGAGACAATGTAATGAAGTTGAATCAGCAGAAGTACTCTTGATTCTGTAATGTAAGAAGAACTAATTGCTGCCCATTCTACTATGGGCAGTAGACTGCTTAAATACATGGTTCAGCCGGCTCCCCGACGGCTACCTCATTCTCTGATCCATCTCTCATTATCTTGACTCTGTCTGTTACCGGCGACGTCGTCTGCTACCGGTGATGTTGTTGGCTCGGTACCGACTGCTTTCAGAAGTCGCTCTTCTGGCATACTGTTTTCATAGTGACGTTTTTGTCAATGGATGTAGGAGGCTGCTTCCGTTGTTTGCTTGGCAGTTGTATGCAGTTGCAGATGTTGCTTGCTTATGGATCATGTCGTCTTTGTGAAGGTCTGACGTTGTTGCGCCACCTGGTAGTTGGAAGCGGTTTTGGAAGTCCAACACGGCTATGAGTCTCCTTTGTGGGAGCCTCATTGCTAGTGCCTTACAGTTATCTTGAAGATCATACTGATATGGGGAGTCATTGTAAAAAAGAGATAAGCTTCCAGAATGTAATTTGGATATTTGTTATAAATGTCAAAGCCTAGACAGTTGGTCGCAGGTGCTCGGGCTCGGTATGTGGTAGACGGGCGTACGGTCGGTACTACGAGCTCGATGGTTCGTATAAACCCATGGTTCGTGGATGTGGAGATGCGGGTATAGCTCTATTCTAATGACGCTCTATATACAATATATGTGTTGACCGATGAGGTTGCAAGAAGCATCCTCGTCGGTCTCTAATAGGGGTTCGCAAGCCACGAACCTTGGCAGTGCAAGCATGATTCACTCCACGGCCCGAGCTCTTATATGGCTGTTACAATAAATATAGTCTAGTCTAGCTTGCAAGTTTTCTCATGAGCTTCATAAGCTCATCATATAGCTCACAACCTTTTATATGAGTACTGACTGCAGTCTTTATATCAAAGCCCTTCTATAAGATTATAATGTGAATTTTAGAGATAGATAGTAATGTGACGGCTTATAGTGATAATAGGGAGGTTTCAGTATAAAGTAGTTGTACTGTGTTTATAGTGACAATATAATAGTTATGAAGTTGAAGAAGTAATTTAAATCAGCAGAAGTACTCTGGATTTCATAATAAAATAGTTAATTACTGTCCATTTTATTATGGGTAGCAGACTATTTAAATACATGGTTCTGCTAACTCTCTGCTAGTTACTGTATTCTCTAATCTAGCTTACTGTATTAACTTTCTTTAATACTGGTAATATTATTGGTTCCGACATTTCTACTATTTTCATAAAGTCATTATATTACTTTCATAATGATGTCTTGTAGACAAAAAGCTTGAGAACTGTTCTCATCATTTGTATAGTTGCAGAAGATGCTTGCAGCTATTTATTTACAAGTGTCAGAGAGCAGGAAGGTGACTGCAAGTGCTTAGGACTAGGCCTGGAGCTCAGGCTACTGCGTGTGAGAGGTACAAGTTGTATTGAACTTGTATGGGGCTCTACAAGATGTGAGTGAGCTTGGGCAATGTGTATGAGATTTATTGTATGACAACTATATACAGCAAGTATGTAGGTTGACCAATGAGATTGTAAAGAACAACTTTCTCAGACTTCTTAAAGGGTTCATGAGCCATGAACCTTGGTGATGTGGGCATTGCTTATACGGTGGTTTGAGCTTATTCTCATAGCAAGTATTATTATTGTTATGGAGGTCTAACGTCATTGGGCCTTCGGGCAGCCTATGTTACGAGCCTCTGATCTAAGCCTCTGATCTAGCCTCTACGAGCCTCACCGAGCCGCATAAGCTCATTGCCAGATCCACAAATCTTGCGCAAAGCCCTTGAACCTTTACATGGGTCTTAACCATAATACAAGACTCTATGCGAACCTGAACTGTGCTTACTGCCCAACGGACCTACGAACAGACCACATCGCAAACCACTACCATTTGTAGTATAGCCAGCGAGCCTAACTGCAGCTGGCATGGCTCATGACAATTCATGGCGGGTTCAAGAACTCTCTCTTCTTATATATATAAATGCATGGTTTCCTTCTACATCTCCTCTCCTCTTTAGCTTTGAATCATCGAATAGAAGTAGTCTTACCTTGCTTTCCAAGCATCAAGATCCTACGTTCGTGACAGCCTAAAGCAGTTTGAGCAGTCTGACACATCTGAGAGCCTCCTCACAAGAGCCTCATTGTTAGTACCTTATATTATCGCTATGGCAAATATGAGAGGGCGGAGCATAATGTATAAACATGTTAAACTAGTTTAGTTTCTCTAAGTGACCAAAAAATTTAGCTACTGTGAAGGCAGAATCTGAGCCCGGGCGGCTAGCTAGAATTCTTGGCATGGGTAGCTTACCTACCTCGCTGCCGCTCGTTTTTCCATAGCATGTAGGCACACGAAGCAGAGCATTAAGCATACTACCCACTGGCCTTGATACCCTTCATATTACTTAGAAAAGCTAGGCTAGATATTGTAATTGGAAAGTAGTAGAGTTGTGAAAAATTGATGGATCACTGATATTGATGAATTGCTGATAAACGACATTAAAGAGAATATTTATTATAATATAGATAGTTTCAAGTCTTATTTGAGATTTTAAGTAATACAATATCTAAAGTTGATAAACAAACTCCTATCACTAGATATCTTACTAGATATGACATTACCGATCAGAATAATGAATGTACTACAAAAACGATTCCTCATCCATTTTTTTTTTTTTTGCAGAAAATCATCGGAGAGCTGCGAGGCATAAGCCAACCCGATAGACTCCCCTGAATATCATACTACATGTAGGTAGAGTGGGTATCAGAGTACAGTCGAGTCGCTCTGCAAGAATCTCGCGTTATAAGAATATGAATACGCGGCTCCACCCCGATCCTGGGCTCCTACTAAAAGTAGGAAAAGCGCTATGAGAATGGAGTCCATTGCCCCGACCATATTCTTGCAACGCGACTCGACTGCACCAATTTTGGGCCAGGCCAGACTCCCACCGCATCTGAGAACGTTCCCTGGCCAGCTTGGACATCACCCATCAGCACCGGGCAACTCTGCCAGCGAAGGATCAACCACGGGCCCCAACAACCCCCTCAGCCGACAGCAGTGTTCTCCGTGCACCTTAGGGACATCGATGCATCGAGCGGCGAGACTCAGAAATTAGCAGAGTGGATTCCACTCTCTCCACCCAACCATTGGCCTTGAACTCACACAGGTGTGTTTCATCAGACGCGATCAACGACGATTATTTTCGACACACCGTGGGCTTAAGTGAACGGGCTTCCAGGGTTCACGCTCATTTGCGAGCCGGTTGGTCGGGAATGGGTTGCCTGGTCTTCTTAGCCCACAGCAGACGACGACAAGTAGTTGGGAGAGAAAGGAAGGAAAATAAGCCGCTCGGGGATCAGTTAGGGCCGGAGATGAAGAAAAGAGTTAGTTGATTAGTTGGTCCATGAGAGGCACTGTTAGGGGGGAATGGAAAAAAAAAACACAACCCTTACGTGGTGGTGTGATGGTACAAGTGTATGTTAGTTTATTAGATCAAGGTGGCTTCGTCCAAGATGTTTGGACGTGAGGAGTCCCCTGCCCCGATCATAGTCTTGCAGCGCGACTCAACCTTCACAATAAACTGGACAGCTCAATCAGCCCGCTCTGGGTCGCTAAACCGAATGGGGAAAAGTCACCGACATGTAGAGTACAGAGTACGGATCAGTTTCGATAGGCTTGGAGGAGGGAGGTAGAATACTATATCTATTTGATATTCCAGCTAAAGTGCAATGCATCGTCTTGGCAAAGTCGGTGGCCATTGAGTAGAATAGGCAACCTCTGAGAAACCAAAAAAATGCCCTTTGCGAGATAAAAAAAGGGACATTATGGCCCTCCTTGCTTCTCCACCCACTCCTTCCATTCCATCCACCCAGAGTAGTCCACTGCCACTTTCTTTCCCTGATATCGAATCACCTTTAGGTCCACAACTTTCTTCCATTCATCCTTCCTGCCACCCCATCCAGCCTTCCGCATAAGGCTAATAAGGGTCTCCTCCTTCGTCCAGCCCTGTTCAACGGGCACGTCAGGAAGATATGTAGCGCCATAGCGTTTCGAATGGTAGGTAAAGGATATCCGGAGCCCGTGTGTACCGATATCCCAAGACATGGGCGTAGGTGCCGGCTCAAAATCGGTGAGGAGAGTTACACTATAGAAGGGGGGGGGGGAGGGAATTGTAAGCAACCAACAGAGTAGAGTTAGGTTGACTGACGACTGACGGGGATTGAAGATTCAAGCACTTACCCGCATTCCAATGTTGGAAGCTCTCGCTTGGCAATGGGGAGAAATCTTGAGTCGTCGAATGCACTACGTTCGTCGAATGGGGCACATTAGACGAGGAATCCCAAAACCACAGGGCTAGTGTAGAAACGTATGAGCCACTCACGAAGTTAAAGCATAATTTTTCAGCCCATGCTCCAACTCCTGTGCCTCAAACGTGCCGATACAACCCCTCAGAGTCTTGTTCCCACTTCTGCCCACAGTATTCCATGTCACGAATAGAGGCTTGTCTTCATCTTGCGTGCTTAGATAGGCCTGTGACTGCGAACTCGGGAGGCGGGTTACAGCGGGGAGGAAGGAGTTTGAAGACGAGTTGGAGGAAGAGGATCCCAAGCCAGACGTGGGAGTTCGCGATGAGGACGACGTGGAGACCGACGAAGGAGTGGACGAAGAAGATCCGGATGAAGATCCAGGGACCCTAAGAGCGTTGTTCGATTTAATATTCTCCCGAAGGCTGCTGAGCTCCTCCTCTATCTCGTCCTCAATGTTCGGAGGCGGCTCCACGTCTAGCTCCGGAAGGTCGAGCTCCTCTCTGTCGGCGGCCTCCGAGTGGGAGGCTTTGTACTGCTCCCAGAGCTCATGCACCTGGCGAAGCGGAAGAAGCTCCTTATGCTCAAGACTAGCGGCAAGGCTCTCGAAGCAATACAGACAATGGGCGGGCGTCGCCATGGTACCGTCTGAATGGCGGAGAAGCTGCCGGCGACGGCCCAGAGCCTTCTTCTCCCTGCGCCGGCTGAACACAAAGGACAACAGCTGCCTGGCAAGGGACGCCGTGACCGCTAGGTAGATGGAGTAATGACGCACAAGATCATGCAAGGAATCCCCCTGACCCAGAGGGTACGGGAGTTGGGTTGTGAAACCCTCACCAACAGAGTTGAGCCAACTGAGCCAGGTGAGCCGCGCGAGCGAATAAACCCCCCTCCCGCTACACTACGTATTGGGTACAAGCAGGACCTGGTAGTTGAACCGCTATCAGGAAACTGCGCCGGCAAACGAGCGACCGACACGCGCCTCTCGTAGTGATGGGAAAACAAAAATGGGGATGCGGGCCAGCAGTTTTGCCACTATGCTCCGAGTATGCTATGCTAAGCTCCGGGGCTGCTGGTGGTGCTGGTGGTGCTGCTGGTGGCGCGTGCTGCTCCGCGTGCTGCTCTTCCGAGAAGCCCGTCGCAGTCTCTCGCAGGGACAGGCAAAACGCGAGAGTGTTTCCGAAAAAAAAAGCGGCTCTGTCACTTCCGTGCGCCGAAAATACGGCACAGGTCGCACTTTATTCCAAGTCAGTTTACCTCTCGAATTTCACCTCCGACACTCATAGCGAGGACTTTGCGCGCGCGCGCTGTTGCTTGTTGCTGCTGCTGCTGATGCTGCTGCTGCTGCTGCGGCTGCGGCTGCGGCTGTGGTGCGGTGGGCAACGCCGGCAGCTAGGGAAAGAAAAAGAAAAGAAAGGAAAAAAAGTGGGGTGGATGGATAATGGTGGATAATGGTGGATAATGGAGCACGAGGGAGGGGAGAGGGAGAGTGAGAGAGAGGGAGGGAGGAAGGGGAATGTGATGGGATGGATGGGATGGGATGGGATGGGATGGGATGGGATGCGGTGGAGACAAGACGGACGAACCAAGAACGCCATGAATTGGATGGGAGAAGTTCACGGGCTGTGCTTGTGCTGATGGATCGAATCCAGTCAGTTCAGTCAGTCTGGGAGCATTCGAAACGAGACGAGGCTGTGGTTGGATACCAAGTAAGTATACACGGTCGTAGTACGTAGTACATGTGTAGTATTATTAGTAGTAGTGCAAGTGCAAGTGCAAGTGCAAGTACAAGTGCAAGTAGTACAATACAATGACATTTTATCCTATTCTATTCAATTTACTCTCTTTTTTTTTTTTTTTTTTTTTGGTTTTTTTTTAAAAAAAAAAATAAAATAAAATAAAAAAGAATGAATTCCTTTATTCGGAAAATAAAAAATTGAAAATTAAAAAAAAGAGGCCAAAATAACACACAGTAGCTCTCTACCCCACCCTATTCATCACAGCACTCTGCAACCCGTCTCTCTCTCGCTCTCTCTCTCTCACTCCCGCACACACACACACACACTCTCTCTCTCTCTCTCTCATACCTTTACCGCCGGAAGGGGAAATGAAAAATGAAAAATTGAAAATTGGAAATGAAAGGGTGTGTGTTGTGTGTGGTGTCAGGAAGGGATTTTAACGAACGGCATATTTCCTTCCCGCAACGCATTACCGCATGAACAAGCTGAGACGACGCGGGTGTTTGGGGCTTTTTGCTAGGTTCGTTCGTCTGGGGAAAAGAGCATGAAAAAATAAAAATAAAAAATAAAAAATAAAAAATGGACCGATGTGCAGTGTGATTCGTTTCGCTAAGTCTCTTTTTCTTTTCTTTTCTTGCTCTCGCTCTCGCTCTCGCTCTCGCTTTCTGGTTGGGATGGTATGGCATGAAGGGGGGGGGGGAGAGGGGGAGACGACGCGCGGGCCGTCTGTGATTTTTTTTTTTTTCGGCATGAGTGAAACTTGGGCTGATACTTTAGGCGCCCGACGCCGAACGGCGGAAAGTGAGAAGTAGTAGTGGTAGTAGTAGTAGTAGTACATGTAGTATGGGGCGATTAACATGTGCATGCCCAAAAAAGTTAAATTAAATAAAAAAATAATTAAAAATTTTTTTTTTAAAATCCACACCACACCACACCAACCCATAATCATCATCATCAACATCATCATCTCGCGCGCGCGCGCTGCTTGCAAAAAAAAAAAAAAAAAAAAAAAAAAATCTCTCCCAAAATCTCTCCCCCTCCCCCCTCCGTTACAAAGGAAAGAACCACACCACACATTGCAGAAAAGAAATATGAACACGCCCCTCTCCCCCTCCCCCTCCCCCTCCCCCGATTTCCGATTTCCGATTCCGATTCCAATTCCCACCAAAAGGACAAATAAAAATTAAAAAAATTCGCGCTAACAATACTCCATATACAACCTTTTCCCTTCCCTTTCCCTTCCCGCCATCCACCCATCCACACCACGCAACCACCCCCCCCCCCCCCCCAAGCCGCCATTTATCATGCCGCGCACGCACATCTCTAACGCATATCAAACACCACCACCACATTCTCCCTCAATCAACAACAACCCCTCCCTCCCTCCTCCCTTTCTCAATCAATCAATCAATCAACCCCCCCATAAAAAGCCCTCCCCCCCCCACCCACCGGGGCGTTCCAATCTTTATTTTTTTTTTTTCGATCCTGCCAAGCCTAGCGCACGCACTTCTCTCATTTTTCATATATATATATATATATATACACACACATATATCCGTATAGATACATATCTCTCTCTCATCTTCGCATCTCTTCGCATCTCTTCACATCGCCTCTTTAATTTTTACCTCGTCGCCGGCCGACCCTTTTTTTTTTCTCGATTCAACGGAAAAGAAAAAAAAAAAAAAAAAACCGCCCATCCACCCTCACAAATAAAAACAACAACAACAACACAATATGCATCCACGCATCACGATCCTCGTTCTCCTCTCCGCCCTCACACTTACCTTTGCCCATCCATTCGTCGTTTCTGACGGTAAGCCCCCCTCCCCCTTTCCCGGGTCCATCCCCATACTTCCATACTTCCATACTAACTATACAATCAAACAACTACAGCCATCGAAGCCCGCTTCGACGATAGCATCCCCTCCATGGCCCCCGAAGGCAACGAACCCGTCGAGTTCAAGAACCCCGCATAAAAAAAAAACAAGAAAAAAAAAACACCTCTTCCCTCCTCCCCTCCTCCCCCGTATATATATACATACATAATCGCCGCGGGAAAAAAAAAAAGACTCATTCGTTATTTTTATGGCAAGGAGAGAGAGAAAGGGGGGGTATGGATGCAGATAGGCATTGGGGCAATGTGTTTGTGTGCGTGCGTGGGGTATAGGTGATATGGGGTGGTGGGCGGTTTGTCCCCGGAGGACGAAGGGGAGGGGTTTTTTTTTTTTTTTTTTTTTTTTTCTTCCCTTCATTTTGTGCCATAACATCTCGCGGAGGTTAGGTGATAGTCATTACCAGCATCGAAATCCATCAAAAATGGGCTCTAAACTTTGCTCTGTGATCACAATGATAAGATTTTTTGATACGGAGAAAGAGCCTTGATTTTACCGACTAAAAAATCGCTGATCCCAGCCTAAAATGCCTTTGGAGGCCTCTTTCGTTTTTTTCGAGAAAAAGGAAAAAAAGAAATGGGGATAATTTTCCCGCCTAGCAGCCGTCTCACCTCTCCCTCTTTCTGGATCTCTGCACTCTCTGAAGCTAAAAAAGAAACAAAAAAGAAAAAGATCTGGAAGGCCATTCGCAACCGTCAATCTATATAGCCCTTCGACTGATCCTTAGTATCAATTTGGATATCCACTACCCCCCTTTATCTTCGTACCACCACCAAATCTTTGCCACCTTTGAACGAAACCTTCATGTCAGAGATCAGCTCAACCATGTGTCTCGCAACCTGGAGTAGAGAAGGGATAGGACATATGCTTTAGACTGCATTAGAAGAGAGATGATGTCGTCAGATATCGCAGATGCTTCCTAGATGAACCACATGGTATCCCAGCATCCTTCATTGGTGTTTGGGCGCGAATCCCCCACCGGGAGAAGCGGAAGGACGGTGACTGCGCTGTTGCTTGAACTACCGGTTTCGCGTTCCAAGGGTTCCTGGTCGCTGGGCATGTGTGCACGGCAGCGGTTCGATGCGAGATGTGCATAGTAAACGGCTGGATCTGTTGGAGATGCCTATCAGCAAGCCGTGTGGAATGGGGTAGACACCAGACTCAAGATACTTACAGAGTGACACGGCCGTGCAAGAGCGCATATATGAATAGCAATGATGGAAGATCGTCCTTTGGAACATGTTCACGTCGACGCCGGCCTCGTCCAAGATGACGTGGTAATGGACTGGTCTCGCAGTTCCCTGAATTGCCTTGTGGGAGCATAAATCTGGGTGACGTTAGCTGTGAGATATACTAGTGAGCGGCTTTTATAGACTTGTGGGACTTACAGAAGTCGAATTCGTATGGGTGGGTGACGTCTCTCTCCACAAGCGTGCCCGGCTTGGGATTGCCATCTTCGTATGCATAGCTTGGCCTATTCCCTGGGGCGAAGAAGCGAATATGATGTCGTTTTGACGCGATAGTGACCACAAACTTGGGCTGGGATACCGTTAGTTTAGCGTTGGAGAAGATTAATGAGTAGGGTCTACTTGCATGCCAATTAGGCCATTCATTCTTAAACCCAGCTTTCAAATCTCGAACTTCCTGGTCAAGGACCTGTTGGTACTGGCCTTCGGAGACACCGTCCCGGAAGTAATAGACGTTCTGAGGGTACTCTCTATGGGTCTGGATCCAGCGTTTGGTCAATTTTATGGTCGCGTCCTGAATATTCTGGGTCGTGATCATTTCCAGTTTTACCCCATTGGTGTTGCAGATGGCTCCGTAACGAGATGCAATTCCTGTAGAGCCCTGTTAGCTCTCTTTACTGAGGGGACTGGAGTGTGGAGCCCTACTATCGAGCGAGACGGTGATAGCAGCTGTAGACGCCTGGACCTGTCCAGCAGCCCCATGAGAGACATCGGCCCCGATAACAATGGTTGACACAGGAAATTGGCCATTTAGAGGTGGCTCACTGCTTCTCCCGGGTGTTGTTCCCCCAGCAATGGCAGATGTTGTTCCCCCGAGCTTAGCATTGAACTTCATTGCCACATTGGAGCTATACTCTGGCTTATTCTTTACCACGTGTTCGATGTGACAACCTGGACCGGGGTCGTTAGATAGTGTTACCATTAAGGATCGGGTGATACTGACATTGGGAAACTACACCTAGAGTAGTGTCCGTGGTTCTCTTGATCCTCAGATAGAGCCAACTCAACTTTCGATCGACAATGATCATGAGAATCTGGCACCGGGATGTGACTTTATATCGTGTCAGCCGTGTCTACCAAATGAGTTGGGCGTCCAAAAATTACCTTGTTTGCATGCTCCCTGATAGACGCTATTTATATTACTAGGAACATCCATGGCGTTGCTGGCATATTGTACAAAAGGGCTTTTGTTCTCAACGATGCCTCCATGGCTAATGTAAGTAGCGACGAAAGTCTTGATAAAGGAATCAATGACTGTCTTTGGAGCATTCTGAGCAGCTCTATAATTGTAGATGTCAGTTTAGGGGTAATGCCGATGTTGATTATTAGGGAGGACTTACGCAAACACCAAGACACCCCACGACTTGAGAGGGACCGGGTTGGGCCGTAGAAATTTTTTATTCTGTATATTCCATTTTCCGGTCTTTACTGTGCCAGTGATAGTGGCCCCCTTGAACTGGATGGTAGGCTCCGGAAGGAGGCGAGCATTAGTCTGTGTAGGGGGTTAGTAAGTGCGCAGCGCTTTTGTTGCGAGATTGACTTACCGTAGTCATGGTAGGATTAATGGACATGCCGTACTGCTTCAGGACGGGGTCGTCAGCCCAACCGAGCATATTGATTCCATCCTGGATGTGCGTCATCCGCTGCGGCGGCCTCGTGACGGCAAATTTAATCATATTGGCGGTCTTTCAAGTGTGTTAGCGGAAGGTGTGTTGATATAAGACGGTAGCACCTACCTGATCTGGCCCTAACTTGAACGGATATCGCTGATTCTCTGCAATCGTGCATAGTTCCATGGGAAACATCCCGGACCGTCCAGCTTTGACAAGAGGTAAATTTGGATGTCTCAAGCTAATCTGATATTTCTTGAGAAAGTAATCCTTGACATTTGTCTGGTAAACGGTCTTGGTGACCTTGTCACGAACGTCAAATCGGAACGTTAGGGCAGTGACATCATAGGACGTAAAGCCTTCTATGCGGTAGAGCTTGGTACCTAAGATATGTTAAGTCAATGACCGCACGGGGGTAGCGGGGAGAGGGGGGATCGTATGTACTATTTTGGGCTCCACGATGCTTAACGAAAAATCCGACCCTCTTTAGCCGGCGAAGCTCTTTGTACTCTGTGGTCTCTGTACCCTGCTGACCTGGCTTAGGTGCAAACTTTGCGACTAGAGCGTGGGCATCGTCTATGAGGGTGAGTAAGCTATTCCTTCTGAGGGTGGGGCCATATAATACTCACTACAGCCAACGAGATTCTTCACGCATATATCTAGGGTACTAGGCGTCCAAAACACACCATTAGACACATCAACATTGACGGTCAATGATCTCCCCTGTATGGTTGTTAATATGCTTTTTGGTGGAGCTCTTTCGACGTGGGATTTATACCTCGGTCGGTCTAATGCTCTGATACACGCCTTTGAATGCCTCGACTCCACCGCCCAATGCATACCGACGTTCACCTTTCTTAAAGAACGATTGCTTGATGGTTGTATATTTTTGGCTTGGGGTTTCGCGCATCAAGTGGTCAAGGAAGTCTGGCCATCGCTGTTAGATTTAATGTAGCAGCCGGCTGTGAGGTTACTTACTTATGCCTTGAAGAATAGTGGGATCGAACTGCAGGTTTCCGTCGAGATATTCCCGGATGGCAGACAGGTCCACGACTCCTGTCTTGCGAATGACGACTCGAAAACGATTTTCTCTACCTTCTCGAGGGGTAATACCTTCCTCCTGATCGAGGTCGACTTTGATAACAATTTCCTTGGTTGGGCCCATAGGCAAGTCTTGCTGAGCCCTAGCGGTATTGCATATTAGCCCCGTTTACAGGGGCTCAGTGATATCCATACACACCAGGCAAGCTTGTTCCCATCAAAAAGCCACCCTGCGCTAGTCCCGCCAAGTTGTGCCTTAACAGTCTTTGAGTGCCAGACCTTCTTGATGAGAGCGCGCTTCTCAATTCCGGAACCAACGAGAACCTGGTCACAGCAATGCATTAGCGATAACCGCATGAGACAGTGTATCGGAGGGGAATGGAGTGGGTGTTGATCCAGCGGGCGACTTACATCGTATTGATAAACCTTCTTGACCGGCCAATTGGTGATCTTGTAGGAGTTCACCAACATAGTGATCGGTTGGCCCTGCGTATTCCATCCCTTGCGCTGCAAAAGCGCGGTAGGCATGAGATACTTCTCTTCGTTAGTGGCCTTGTTGAACGAGCGATATGCTTGGATCTCCATTCTGATACGGAGAACGTGAACGATAGGATGAGGTGAGATATAGAAGACTCCCGGTGGGGAAGATTGAGAGTAATCGGGGTGATAAGAACGAGAAAGGCTTAGGTGTTGGATAGATGATGCGAGGATGGAGAGAGAAGGCTCAAGATAGAAGGCAGCGAGAGATGGCAGTGCCGAGAGCAGAAGGACCGATGTAGAAAGTGGAAGGCACTATGTAGAAAATAGAAGTCGAAAGGGAAGGCACGGTATGCATGTAGAGGAGAGGAAGGATGGGAGAAATAGGGGCTAGGGGGGTATATATAGGCGTGTGGGATAGGATAGTGAATGAAGGTCGGAAAAGATAGTGAATACGCGCCCTAGGCCGTATTCGTGGCCTTCGTGGCCGTTTCCGAGACCGCCTTTGATGCCCGACACCGCTTTTGGGAGGCCGGCGTGCCCCCGGGACACAAGATCGTGCTTAGTTCCGGGAGCACTCCCCGTGGGTGCAAGAGTGCCCTTCTATCATTGAGAGTACCCCGTGGTTGAGGGTTGATAGATTTTGAGCTTGGTGCGATGGAGGCTTCTTTCTCCACTGATGGAGAGATTTGGGGATGTGTGGAGAAGGTCGGTACAGTGTTTCGGGGCGGCAGGACTTCGGGCATGTGCAGGCACAAAATGTGCAGTTTGAGGCGTCGAAATAGAGAAATAGAGAGATGTTGCTTACTGCATGTCTTTTGTACACTCCTTCATCAAGTTCAAATTTGACTCCTTTAGACGGGGTAGCTGGCTTTAGGGGTACGAGAGCCTGAGTAGCAGAAGCTCCCTCAGCTCCGTCTTGAGATTCGTTTCCGTCGCCACCATCTACAACAGCGCCCAGTCTACTACCCGTAGCAGCTGTCCCACCCCTCCCCTCCCTCTTGGCCCTCCTCTTCCCGGCACCGGCCATTTTTGTTTTTAGGTGTCTGGTTCCTTAAGACAAGCACGCGAATCTACCGTCGTCGGTCAGTGAGGGCGGCAATACTTACTCACTCGAGCTCCACTCACGCAGACTAGAGCGAGAACGTAAGTCCTTCAGTGGGGCAATGTAGCAATAGAATATTCAATGGAGAGCAACAATAATGGCCTGCTAAAGGGTGTAGAAGCACTGGGAGGGTGCTTTCGTGAGGTTGTGGGTCTAACGCCTCTTAATACAGGCTGGAAGGATATTGGGACCGGGAGCGAAAAGGAAGTTAGGAAGTTGGGGCTGGAAGGGCCTTTTATAGACCCAGGACCGTCCATATTCACTTCACTGTGTTAATCTGGTGCAGCACAGGTTGTATTCATTGTTATTGACGGAGGCGAGGCGAGGCGAGGCGGGAACTATGACTACATAACTAGATTTTGGTACATTGTGGTACATGTACAAGTATTGACATACATAAAGTATCTGTGTATAGAGTGCAATATAAAAGTACATACATATGTTCCTGTCTATTCACAGCAGATTTTCTGTCGCGATATAATTGGCCTAGCCAGACTGGTCGGTCTAGCCGTGACTAAACAGCTTTCTGGGCTGTCCACTCGCAACACAAATTGCTGCAGAGTTGCTACAATTCAACCAACTACTTATCACCCAACTGGACTATAAGTTCAACCCCCGGCAACGCGTGTCGTATCAACACTAGGACAACAGACTGTAATCCATAGTTTGCTGTTGTCGTTGAGCTTACCTGTTGTTGATGCAAGTGTGTAGCCATCTAGGTGCTTTGTCCTGAGCCTTTAGTAGTACTTGATGCCATGACTATGGCCACAACGTGAATGGTCTGCTAAGATTCCCTTCGCGCGACTTCGACTAGCTCAGTCGCGACCTATTGAGTGTCACTCATATAGATTAATGTATCACAGGTGCACATAGACTGGAGATTGTCTTGTTGTTTGGTTTACTTAATGTATGTACATAAACAACACTGTTTTTGCCATGATCCCCTAGACATGATCCTCTGAACGCCGTGGCCTGTCTGATGATAAAAATTTCCCCTTGTATGCACAGAGCGCTACCGGGAATCTGCCGCCGGTCGAGTACCTGGAATTTGGATAGAAAAAAATAATACATGAAAACCACTAAATAATTCCCGTATTGTTGTGCGGATAGTCCGCTTGATTTGGAGGTGTCCCCTGCACATGTGAATTTTCTGGAAGACTCGGTGCGCTTCATTTCTATCGTAGGATCGATGCAGCGAGGGGATCGCTCGGACGTTATCGCGAGTAGGGATATCCCACTACATCTTCAAGTTAGTATTTCCACTCATCACCACTCGGAAGTCTACTATCAAACGGACTTTAGAAATTGGTGTTTTGCGGGGCGGAAAACAAGTTCGAGTAGTGTGTATTGAAAGCGCAGTACCCACCATTTTGTTGTACCTGTGATACTGGTATTGAGGGAGGTCGCAACGACGAAGGTCCAGTCGGGATGTTGGTTTCTCTCAATAGTCGAACCATCTCTTCCGCCTTGAAGCGGGTAGCGTGGTATGTCTCGGCTTTCGGGATGATGCTAAGTAGGAAGAGGACGTCACGGGGGATTGCCGTAGCGGGAATAGGTGTGGAATATTGTGATTGCCACCCCGACGAGGACTGTCCTTCAAGTCCGTCGATACGGAGCCGGTTGCGCTTCTGCTGGTCGAGCCGCCGTCCAGCCGCGCCCTTAAGTGGTGATTCTCCCCTTATGAGTTTCCGGGGACGTGTGAGCTCATTGTCTGACTCGTCGGCCGGAAGGGGTCGTTTTGGCGAGTTTGTAGTTTGTACGAATTTAGCCGGAGGGGTGCTTTGCTCGGTTTCGTGGCTAGGCGTGGGCATCCCCTTTGGACGCATCTGCACTGCGGGTGAGATGATAGGCCTAACCGCGGTGGGATCGAATCCAGGGGTGGAGTAGCGTTGAGAAAACCGTGCAAGTTGCGGGTCTTCGGGATAAAGGTCGCCCATGCGTTTCTCTAGTTTAACGACTTGGGAGAGTTCCCCATAGTGAGCCTCGTACCGGTGAAAGAAAGCATATACTGGTTTTGCATTCTTCTGCGACATCTTGCTGACGGTTGTCTCGAAAACGGCTCGGGCATCTGTAGGAGGTTAGTAGAGGGAGTGGGATGTAATCTAGGGGCTTACTTGTAATGTCATTGATAGCGATAAGGTGCTTGAGGTATTCAAGCGCAAAAGTTTCATCATCGGGAAATAGCTTTGCACCGCGTTCAAAAATCTTGGTAGCAGCAGGATCCTTATAGCAGTGATGCTCAAGCAAAGCACTCGCGACATAGACATCGCTTGTAAGTCTGCCTCTTTTCCTAGCATCGGTAAAGACCTGTCGCGATCCTCCAATGTCAGAGTTAACCTTCCCCTTACCTTGGATGCGGCGCATGGCCCGCATCAAAGCAATCCAGGTGAAGGAAATAATCCTGGATAACAGTCGGGTTTGCACCGCATTGCCATCTTTGATTGCTTGAATTTGGACCTCTTTGGCAGCACGTTTAGCATCAGCATCAGCTTCATTGCCTTCGTCATCGTCATCATCACCCCTACCAGCACTGGGAGTAGATTGGCGGGCAATCGAGGCATCTTCAATACGAGCGATATCTTGTGTTTCTCGAGCTTTGATTTTCGCAATCAGTTCGTACGATGCGTCAAGAAGCTTATCATATGGTTCTCGCACAGCGGCGCCACGCCGTTTCAAACCCTCTTCTCCCTCCTCCATCGGCAGAGTAGCTTCTAGCCGATCTGCATGTTTGAACGCTAGCAGGCAGCTTTCAGGGTTCGCCGCAATTCCTTGGGTCAGGAAATCATTCCCCTCTTTTTCCAAATCCTCCCGGAAGCAGAACTCAGATGCATCAAACCATATCTCAGGCCAGAACCTCAGAGCCATTATAGCCTGCTTGAAAACATACAATATACGTGCCTTGTAGGCAGCGGGATCTTCATCTTTAAGAACCAGAGGATCATCCTTCTCCCATTGAATCCATCTCTTCCATATCTCGGTCTGCCTGAGGTACTCCTCATCACCATCGAATCCAAGTGCTGGCGGAAGCCTTGGAAGTGTAGTCCGGTTTAGGCCTTGTGTGATGTTGTTAAGCTCTATAAAGGCTCCCCGAGCGGACATGTATGCTGGCGACTTCTCTTGGAGAAATTTCCGTCCCTATTAGTTTCGTTAATTTCTGAGACTATTGATATCATAGGTACTGCCTCACAGTGATCTTATTGAGTCCTTTCTCGAAGGCATCGTATTCCTTCCATAGCATATCGACACCTTGGATGGGAATACAAATCGCGCGCTGATATGCCTTTCTAAGTAAGTCCATCTTTTGTTGGTCCTGCCAGCTTGTTCCCCCAACCACCCCTGGGCCGCTCTTGATAAAGGTTATGTAATCTTGCCATATCCGACCAGAATCCCTATCCTGTCCGACATTCTCCAGAACGAAATCGTAAGCCTGAGAGATGATAGTGCGAGCAGTGCCAGCGGTGTCGGTCGTAAGGTTATTGCGACGGCGCACATAGTCCATGTAAACAGACCAGAGCTGCACGTTAGGAACGCTCAGGAGAGCTTTGCTGAAAATCTGTTCCACGTGCCAGAAGTTGTTGCTTCCGAGTTCCATATTTGCATAAGCAACCCACTGTTCCGCCTAAATCCTGTGTTAGATATCCTCTGTGTAGAGAAGAGCGGTTGGTCACTCACAGCCATAGGAAAGATTTTAAAAAATCGCTCATTGACTTTCCGAGCTTCTTCTATCTTGTTCCGTTTTCGGTGTTCGTTAATTAGTCCTAGCCACGCTTCCATGTCACCTCTTGGATCTTCCTTAATTCTATCCTCCAAGATCCCGACTTTGTCGTGTGGTAGACGGGCCTTGGGTACTGCTGCTGCTAATGTTGAATTTTGTTGGGCAGCAGGATTCACCTGCGGAATAAGAGGTGACTGTGTAGATTTAGCTGAATTATCATCCGGTAGAGAGCCAGTGTTAGGTAGAACACCAACAAAGTCAGATGTAGTACGATTCTCTCGGGAAACACTTAAGGTATCGTGATCTTCTGCAACTTTTTGTAATGGTACATCTTGAGGGAATAGAGTCTTATGTGACTCAGAATGTGGGATGCCATCAATAGACGCAATCGGTGACCCACCACCAATTATAGAGAATGGAGCGTGCAGTGAACCATTTGAGTTAGTTGCTGGTAGCTGGGTTTCATTATCGTCGTCGTCGTCATCAACGACGAAGCCACCGATTGTCTGAGATCTCATACTGGCCAAGTTTGTTGGAGGAGGAATAGGTTTCTGGATAGGTCCATGAGAAGAAGGCCGGGGGAGGGATTGTAGATTGGATTTGGCGGGCGTTGTTTGTGCTGAGCTCGTCGTAGTTGGGAGTAAGGCTGAGGGGTCCAACGGGGCATGAAGACGATGAGCAGAGTCGAGAGAGGATGTAGAGGTAGGAGAAAGAACATCTTGAGCTGAGACATCATCTGCATTCGCAGTAAAAGAGGCATCTTTCACTTGTTGCAAATGATCATAATCTTCTGTAGATTGAGGTTCTTCTTTCAATGTTCCAACAGGTCTACCATTTGACTGATACTGTCCAGCCTGATCATTCAAAGCCTGCATCGACCTGAGAAATGCCAACTCCGCTTCCGCATCTGCCATGATTGCAGATTCCTGTTTGGTGATTCCTTACGGTGATAATCGTGATGGAGATGAAAGGAACTTCATGAAATCAGAAGTAGCACCGCCTTGTGGATTGCATCTGAAGACTTACACTGCAAATCGATCAAATGAACTAACGAACGAGAGAGGTTCGCGTATTAAGAGAGATGATGAGAGGGAGGCAGTCGATGAAGTGGAAGAGGCAGACCGGCGCGACTGTCTGCCCAATGCAAGATGAAAGAGATTCAGGACTCATTAACTTGAGCCGCCTCAGAATTGTAAGGTCACGTGAAAACAAAACCGGCCGAATTATACATCAATTCTGTGAGAAACTTCTCAATTCGATTTCCTACGCTTCTACGGATGGCTTTGTCAGGATTTGATGAATTTTAAGACAGGTAGACTTTTCGAGAACTAATTCCACTTTACGCGCTTCGCGTAAAGAACTCGCGATAATCGTGGGAAGCTCGACACTCCCAAAACCCACCACTTTCGTACAGCATTACCGCGAAATCTCTTACCGCGTTTCCACAAGCTGAATATGTCTGTCGTTTCGCTCTTAGGGGTAAATGTTCTCAACAACCCGGCTCCCTTTAACGCGCCTTATGAGTTTGAAATCACGTTCGAATGCTTGGAACAACTTCAAAAAGGTGAGTTTGTTTTTTTGCAAGGTTTCCAGCGCGACGGCTGACGGAAGCGGTAGATCTCGAGTGGAAGTTGACCTATGTCGGTTCTGCAACATCTGATGAACACGACCAGGAGCTCGATTCTCTCCTTGTTGGGCCTATTCCAGTCGGTGTAAACAAGTTCATCTTTGAAGCAGACCCCCCAGATCTAAAGCGCATTCCAACTTCTGAGATTCTTGGGGTCACTGTAATACTCCTTACCTGTAGCTATGATGGGAGGGAGTTTGTCCGCGTAGGTTATTACGTGAACAACGAGTACGACTCTGAGGAGTTGACAGCGAATCCGCCCGGCAAGCCGATTATTGAGAGGGTTAGGAGGAGCGTCCTGGAATCAAAACCAAGAGTCACTAGATTTGCCATCAAGTGGTAAGCGTCCTCTGTCCTCTAGAATGTCTAGAAGCTAAAGGTTTTATGCAACTCAACAGGGACTCAGAAGAGTCAGCGCCAGCGGAGTTTCCACCTGACCAACCGGAAGCAGACACCATTGACAACGATGGATCGACATATGGGGCAGATGAAGAGGAAGATGAATTGGCTGAATTGGCTGAAGAGCTTGGAGTTGAAGGCGAGGATGCTGAAATGGTGGGCGCAGAGGATACCGCTGGCCCATCTAATGGCGTAACAGCAGAAGCTGTTGATGAGGATGACGCCGGCAGCGAAGACTTGGAGGCTGAAAGCAGCGGAAGCGAAGAAGATGATATTGAAGAAGATGAGGGCGAAGGCGATGTTGACGAGGATATCGATATGGGAGATGATGGAGCCGATAAGCCCTCGATCGGTACTTCGAGCGAACACCAGCAGGAACCCATCGCAGCGAAATAAAGGCTAGCCGGCTTCAAGATTGGTTCGGCGACTTGCCGTTTACCACCCATTTACTAATTTTAAGGAGAATTGTGAACTTTGTGGTTCTTGTGATTTGTCTCGAGCGCCGAGCTCGACACTCTCCATGTAGAGTATTCCCGAAGGCGCATACGAGTTTCTAGGAAACTTAGTTCGTTTTTTAACAGGCATAGATATCAATACCATAGCATCTGTTTTGAGAATCCGAGCGGGCAGAGATCATGATTCCTGGTCGTGTGTTGTGCCTGGTTGGCACTTGTCCTGCCCTATCCCGTGCATGGTGCAGAGATGACGTTGCTACAAGGCGGGGCCCAACCCGCAGAGCCTCATTGGCCGAGCGACTACCTGACCTGTTCAGCGTCTGCTTCTCAACACCTACTAGCAGCAGAGGGGACCTAGCAAAGATGGCACACTTCTTACGCGGTAAGCAAGCTGGGATACAACATGACCTTTCTGCAGGACTGGGTCCTGAGGTTTTCATCCTCGACGACGTGAGTTCTGGTCGACATCATATTTGACAAAATTAACTAGTCTGTGGTGGTAGATCGCTCGCTATGGAATAAACTCTCGAATAAGCGCCGTAGCCTACGATCCCGTACAGTCGCTGTTGGCAGTAGGGACGAGCGAGTCCTCTCATGGCAGCGGTCAGATTTATATCTTCGGCCAGAAGCGCGTCTGCGCAACACTGAAATTATCTCGAAAGGCATCTGTCAAGATCCTGCAGTTTTGCGCGGATAAGATAATTAGTGTAGATTCCAAAAATAATATTGCCATATATTCGTTGGACACAAAGCATACTATCACGAACTATGTGCCCCCGGGGTATGTGACGGCACTGGCAACCGATCCTAGCATGGATTGGATGTTTCTAGGGCTTCAAAACGGTACGACGGAATCACTTGGGGCCCTGCTTCTCACTCTGATTGCGGAATAGGGGATATTGTTGCCTACGATCTCGATCGGGAAAGGCTCTCGACTTTCAGGATCCCCAATCTTTGGCGGGAGCGATCACCAAAGGCTAGAGTACTTTCAGTCGTGACCTTAGCACTCCATCCACGAGACATCGGCTCATTGCTTATCGGGTACACCGAGGGGGCAGTGATATTCTCCTTCAAGGAGAACAAGTCAACAAAGTTTTTCCAGTATGAACTCCCTCGAGGTGCACCTGGAGGTGACTCCGATCCCACGTCCGTGAACAGCGTTCGGTACCCAAGGCTAACCCAAGCTCTCTGGCATCCAACTGGCACATTTATACTAACTGGCCATGAAGACTCCAGCATGGTCGTCTGGGATCCGAAGGACGGTAGAGTCATAATGGCACGGACTTTACAAGACCCAAATGTCAATATGCCAGGCACAAGCGTTGGGAACTATGGCGCGACGCCGGGGACATTTTCACTAAAAGAGCCTCTTTTTCGCATAGCGTGGTGCGCGAAGCAAAATCCTGACGATACAGGTCTTCTTATAGCCGGGGGTGCGCCTACAACTATGCTGACGAAAGGAATCACGTTTCTTGAGCTTGGTCTCACGCCCAATTATGCAACTTCTTCGTGGCAGGTTCTCTCCGACCACTTTGCATCTCCGAAGCGGCAGCGGATATTTCCCACTCCACCGAGCGCTGAGGTCATTGACTTCTGTCTCGTCCCCCGCTCCTCTCCTTATTACGCAGGTGCCCAGGATCCCGTCGCAGTCCTTGGGCTTCTTTCGTCAGGCGAAATAGTCACACTCAGTTTTCCTAGTGGACAACCCATCTCGCCAACTAACAATCTCCATCTCTCACTATCCCTAGTACACCCATTTGCGCATCGCATAGACCTTGCTGCGATAAAACGAGAACGATGGTTAGGCATGTCAGAGAAAAGGGACCCCCCTACACAGATTGTAGAAGGCGGAGCCGAAGCCACTCACCCCCTTAAACGGCACCAAAACAGGATTATAGTGCAAACAGCACACGCGGACGGCACAATTCGCCTCTGGGATGTAGGACATGGAGATGAAATCGAAAATGAGGACGCTCTTCAAGTCGACATATCCCAGGCACTGAGAAGGTTGGATGATGTAGAGGTCACTCACATGTCTATGTCGGGCGCAGCCGGTGAGCTCGCTGCTGGCTTGGAGTCAGGGGAGACAGTCGTATTTCGGTGGGGTCGCAACCAAAATTTTGGTCGTGATGTGGGAAGTCTCCAGCTGAATGTCGGAAGACATGCTGAAGGTCTGATGGATATTCGAGATCGGGCGGACCCTGCCTTGAAGGAGGGCCTACTACCTCTTACTGTGTTGGCTGGTAAGAATGGAGCTGTTTCGGCTATAAAATTGAGTGATGTAGGGTTTTTAGCGGTGGGCTATAAGGCTGGAAGCGTTGACATTGTGGACCTACGAGTAAGATAGAAGGCTAGGCCCTGGGATGTCCTCGGCTAATTGATGATGTTAGGGCCCTACCGTCATACACAGCGTGTCACTAAATGACCTGGTCAAGCAGAGCAGACGCGGTAGCCTTCGTCGGAGCGCCAATCAGGCCCAGTCGAAATCCGAATGGCCTACTGCCATTGAATTTGGAGTAATGAGCTTAGAGGGGGATGGTAAGAGTTGCTAATTGCTAGCCCTCTTCGCTTGAATCCATTTCTGATAAGGTATATAGACTATTCAAGTATCCTCCTCTTTGTTGGCACTAATCTCGGCCATATTGCAACCTTTAAGCTGCTTCCTCAACCTACCGGTATATATACCGCTCAATACGCCGGTGCTGTTTCACTAGAAGACCACGTGATTACTCTGTGCCCCCTTAACGCGGAAACGGGAGCTGGTGCATATGCCAACCCAGCCACCATCGCAGGTCTCCGCGAAGGGCTAAGGGTCCCTGGCGTGCTTCTTGCAGTTACTCAGGCCGGTACTAGGATATTCAAGCCTGCGTCTGCGAAAGGTGCGCATAAGACATGGGACGAATTCCTATGCGAATCTGCCGCCGTTGCAGAAGCGGAGCTGGAAGGGGGCGGCCATGCATTGATTGGCATTTTCAACGACGGGCTTGTGAGAGCTTACTCGATACCGGGCTTGAAAGAAATTGGAAACGCTAGGATAAAAAATATTTTTGATCCCAATAGACTTGCAGAAGCGGTAATTACGGGATCTGGCGATATTTTGGGTTGGTCGGGTCCGTCGGAGCTAGCCTTGGTTAATGTTTGGGGTGCAGGGAAGGAGCTGTAAGTGCTCGCGAACGGTTGGATGACCATGAGAGATGCTAACTCTTCTTCAAAAGACAGCAATCCCAAGACAGATTATTCAATCCAGAGGCCTTAATTCCCCAAAGACCCACAATCTCTAACCTCCAGTGGATAGCCGGAACGCAATATGTCTCACCAACAGACATGGACGTCCTAAGTTAGTCAACCCTCCCCTCCCTCCTCTCCACCTTTTTCTAACACCTAATATAGTTGGCGGCCCCAACCGTCCCCTCTCTCGACGCAATCCCGGGAATCAACGCGCTCAGCCAGCGGAGCAACAAACCGCGCCCCCTGACCCCCAAGACGAGGGCTACTGGGCATATATGCAACGCCAAATCAATGAACGGACCGAGAAACTAAATATTGTCGGAGATTCGATGGATAGGTTAGAGGAACATAGTTCGGGCTTTGCCGAAGATGTGGGCAAGTTTGTCAATAATCAGAAAAAGAAGGTTTTGTTAGGGAGTAAGTTTTCCTCTCCCCAGGCTACTCCCTAATTTTATCCTTTTTTTCTTTCTTTTTGGAAATTTTAGGGGGCTTTGGGTTGCTGACCACGTGCTATCACTTGATAGGTATTAAAGGGAAATGGTTTTAGGAAGGATAGACAGGAAGGCCTCACGGTATTAGTTTTCTTTACTATTTTAAGCAAGGTTTACGGGCCGGTTAGGTTATGATAGGTAAGTCTTCTCCTCGGAAGGAGTTATTCTTTTTTTTCCTAAATGGTAGATGGTTTGGCTTCGTGGGCAAGGTTTTTGTTTTTCCTTCGGAATCGCAAATATAGTTCGGATAGACTTATCTGCCCATATGACGCTTCAAGACAGTGAACGGATGAATGGCAAAGCAACTCATTAACTTCCCAACTCCACCCTCCTCTCCAACACTGCTCTCGCCTCGCTCTCAGTCAAAAGCCCCAGCCCAAGCTCCTCCAAAACCTCCTTCGCCCTCACATTATTCTCAAATAGCCTCTTCTCCACATTCCGCAACCCAACCCCACCCTCCGCCTGTCCACCATCCTCTTCAGCCGATAAACTCAACAAACTAACACCCTCATACAACTTCCTCATACCTGCTTCGCCCTGTCCGTCACCCAACCACATATCCATCAAATCCCAGAAGGCAGTCACGTCGCGGAAAAGCTGCAAAGCGCCATTAGTGGAGAAGGTGTTGCGCATTAGGACGTAATCCCAGAGGTATTGTTGGAGGAAGATGGCTAGCTGGCGGAAGATGCGGCGGAGGGGGGCTGAGGCGATGGCCGAGGATAGAAAGGAAAGGTAGGTAGAGAGCTGGCGGATTGGGGGGTCGAGCTCAGGGGTTGTGGTCGCGGTGGCATCGGAGTTGAGTGACGACCATGTGGATCTAGATGGTTTTGGTTTAGCTCAAATTTCCTACAAGGATATCTAGGAGGGGTTGCGAACACACATTCGGGAGTAAGGTTTCAGAGCTTCTTTCGTATTACTCGAAAGCAGCTCCACAATGAGACCTTCTGTACGCACACGGAGTTCCTTGAAGGCACCAGCGCTCTCGTCAAATAGTCCACCGCTGTCATCCTCTGAGCCGACGGTGCTAGACGTGCGGTTAGCGACCTCTTGGACGGTCATAGGTCCTGCTAAAATTTTCCCCGTATTTTTTCTAGCCCTCTCTTGAAGCTCTTCCCAGAGCTCGAGGAAGAACTATGGTAGGGAAATCGGTCAGTGTGATACCCCTAACGCGTCATAATTTGGAATTGTATTGATTGTTCAATAGTTCGGAAAGCTTACGATGTCGTCGCTCCAGTCTCGCATAGCTTTTTCAAGATATTCTGCACTGCCGTAAACTCGACATAGCCTCTCTAAACCCCCTACGCCCGCGAGGCTTGCTTGGTCTTCTCTACTGACACCCTGAACAGCTCGAGCGATAGAAGATGTCAAAACCATGTAAGCCTCTATTGCGGAATGAAGACGGTGATGAAATTGATCGAGAATAGCTATCTGGATATCGATCAGAAAGTGCAGCTTTTGGGAAAAGGATGTCAGTGGTCGATAACGGTCTTGGGGTTGGAACGTCAGTCCTGCGTTGTCTTGAGAAAGGGGAAGATGAATAACCTGTAATCGCTTCTAGCAAATCCTTCAACCTAATAGCAGACTTGGTAGATTTGGTCATCGAAGGGTCGACGCTGTCGTAATCAATCTCCCATGCATCCTTTGCAGATATAATAGTCTGATATCTCGAAAAGGCAACTACCATTAGACACACATAATAAGCGCAGCCCAAAGCAATCCGGCTTCGACCAAAATTGAAAATGGTCCGGCTTACACTCCTTCTCCACCTGGAGCCACCTGAGAAACCACTCTTGCCTCACAAGCACTTCCCATGTCAACCCTTTCCACGCTTCTTGGCCACTTCCCTCTCCGTAACCCCATTCCTCCCTTAGTGTTGCGTCAAAGCTAATTAGTTCATGGATAAAATGGCTTAGCAACTGAGGTTGTCCAGAGATTTCCAGTAATAGGTGCGAAATCTTTCTCTTTAAAATCGGGAGTAAAGATGTGATGAATGCAGATGTGGAGTCAGTGTAAAAAGGGTGAACTCCTATATCCGATCCAGCAAAGTGAGAGCGAAGAATAGGTCCTAAGTACTGTAACAAAAAATCACAATACGTATCTAAGAGACTGACAACATGCGAGAGAAAATATTCGGGCTGAATAAGTTAGGCACATAAGCAGATCTGTGATACGATTGGAAGGACCTAACCTTGTCTATTCTATTGGTTGGTTTATTGCCGTCAAAATGATACCTGAATCTAAGCTCTAAGGGCTTCGCCATTAACTCCAACGGTAACAGAACTAATGGCTCCTTCCGGTCGTCGTTGGTTTTCTTACCACCCTCACTTGTCTCAAGGTCTCTAAGAATAGTCGTTAGTTAACCGTTTGACTACTAAGTATCGAGCTTTGCAAAATTGGACACCCTGGTAGGGATAAATATCTCCAAGACCACTCACACTTTCTGTAGTTCAAGGAGTTTCCCAACCCCTTCCTTCCATTCATTTTGAAGAGCTCCGCTGATTCTCATTTCTTTGCTTGGCCACTTGATTCTGTCCAACAAGGCCTCGAATTCATTCTCTAACACATCTTTCATTTGTTCATGGACCGCAATTGAAACCCTTTCAACGTGGTCGACAAGATGCGGTGCAGCGCCTTCGGCGGCTGGCTGCAAAGACTTTAGGGTTTGCGAGAGGGTTTGTAATCGAGAGCATGACTTCACTGCTGTATAGGGAGCCGCTTTGATATTAAGACGTGCCTCCGCGCTTCACAGGCCCGTCAATATTGGTGCAGCGGTAACAATGTACCCTTGTGAGCTATGGCTGTACCTGAGTTCCTCAACTTCCTTCAAGAGCTCCATGTAGCCTTTCGCGATATCCAGGTCACGTAATTTCTCCATACTACGTTCAAATCTCTGGACGGCTTCATCGCTAGTTTCGGATTGCGTGACTATAAGCAATCGACGATCTATGCCCGCCTGCTGTCCTTGAAAGGCTTCGGACTGTCGAAGCACCGAGGATGCATGCGACTTGGAGGCTTTTTGCGCCTTCTCGAGAGAAACTTCTGCCTCCCGAAGCTACAGAACCCTTTAGTCAAGCGGCTGAGCGAAAGCAGAGCAGCAGTACTTGGAACTCACTTGTGTGGCGAGTAAATCATGTTGGTTCTTGACGGTGGATAACAGGGACTCTAGACCCTCTAAATCGTCGTAAGTCTGCAGTTTATCGTTGAGATAGTCCTCCACCCGAGCGTCTCTCCCCTCTGCTGGGTCACTCCCAGGATCTGCTACCATTGCCATATTGCCATATCAGACGTGGCGGCTGGTTGTTGTGGTCGGTGGTCGGATCGTTGTCAGCAAGCATCTGTCGCCGCTTTAGACGGTGAGCTGGTCGACCATTGAGCCCGTCTCGACAGCAAATCGGGATTGTTACCTCTCCGCCAGAACAAAGGCTAGAAATGCCCTCTACAGAGTACTCCGTACTCTGTATATATGTACGCACATGTACAGATGTAGAGCTATCTAGTAGCAGCAAATGCTTCGTTATCCTTATACGGACTACTCATGATGCTCTTCCAGTCTAGGCCGTGAGCTACCAGATGCGGTCGAGCGAAGACGAAGCGCCCACTACGGAATGCGTCCGCTACATGGTATCCATTAGAATACACAGGGGGGAATTGAATGCCCTGAAAGTCGTCGGGAGAACCAATCAAATCCTGTAGAGTAATTCCCAAGGTTATAAAAATCCTCCGACCTCACCGTGATTTGGCTCCTCACAGCCACTCCTCTTGGCGATCAAACTGCGGTGAGGGCACAACTACCCCCTTTTGAACACCCTGTCTTATAGTGTAGACATACCTTACGGGAAGGCGACCAAGACTACATACAGATAATTATAGCAAGTACGCAACAGACGAAACCTAAGGGGACGTCCACCTTCACACCAATCATATTCTTCGGTGACGGTTTAGTTTCCGATGTAGAGCTAGAATTGGATGCGCTAGGGCTCAAGAGGGCTACAGTTCTAGAATGCTTGGAACTCATGGCAGCGGTTGGTGATGCGATTGGCGTGCCCGTTACTGAAGCCAGAAAGGGACCATCATTATCGTTTGAATATTCGGATAGGTGATCAGTGGGCCTCCCTCTCCGGAACTGCAGCAGGCTGTATTGTCGGCTCCACAACAGAAGGTATTATCAAGGCATTTCGTAACGCAGGACCAGTCACCAGTTGCGCATTCAGTTGGAGTGCGGTCGAGACTTATATTTTGTAGGCTATCTGGTAGGGTCGTTAGAGCTACAATTTGCTGCAACAAGGAAAAGATATCTATCCAACTTACATGGGCAACCACAAGCTTTTGACGTCCACGTCTTATCTGTACAAGGACCAGGAACTCTATCCGTGCCAGTGCCAGCCCAACAGTAGAGGTTAGATATACAATATCTCGCCTGAACGCAGCATGCACTAACGTCTGCGCCGGGATCACAAGGTACCTGGCCTGCTATCACGCTACCATCAGACAGGTAGCAATCCTTTCGCGGAAAGATAATGCGTCTTAAAGCCATGCATGGGAAATTGGGAGACCTCTGCATAAAACCACGCAATTAGACAGGATGACACAGGCAGGCTTTGGTTCCGGCGAATAGGTTTTAACTGCCAGGCTCAGCCAGAAAGCGGGATTCGACTGTTCGGTGCAACCGGGCATTCTAATTCCACGGGGTTCAGGCTACTCACATGCTTGAGCGGTGATGGAAGGCTCAGGGCCTGATGCCAGCTGAATCAATATAATACCCAATACTCTGGGTTATCCGAGACATCATGTTTACTCCTGCCACAGTGCCGGCGGTGGTGCTTAGTACTGTCCCACCGCCACAATGCTGGTGGTGGTGTGGATCACAGTCTCGCCTCTCTATAATGCTGGTGGTAGTGCGGACACTTCCTATCAAGTCGTCCGCAACAATGACTCGCAGGGTGGACGTGGCAGCGTAACGCGATCGGACTGGATGTAGAGAGAGGCGGAAACCTGCAGTCTAGGACGTAGGGGTTCCGGGTAGGCAAGCACCCCCTAGATTCGGGATGAGTTCGCCGCAGTTTGCACTTTTCTAAGCTACGGACGACAACAAGGGGTAGCCGAATCCCAGCTTCAGTAGGAAACTGCTCTCATTGATCAATATTTTGTTATATGAAGTTCAGTAAGGCAGCAATCCCCAGCCTTCCTTCGCAATGTCTAGACTGCCCGTTCATGTAGCCCGATGGCTAGACGCAATCTCTGTTTCCGTTCGTTAAGGTTCCTGGCCATACTCAGTTCTAAACCTCGGAAAACCGGGTTGATATCCACATCTCTGGAAAACCCTGCATTGACTGTTGACGTTCCAGGAAAGTTCTGCAAGAATCTGGCAATATAAGAATTATCGCGTTGTAAGAATATGAATACGCGGCTCCACTCCGATCCCGGGCTCTTACATAAGAATAATCGCACCATAAGAATAGAGTCCATTGCCCCGACCATATTCTTGCAGCATGACTCGACTGTAGGTGTATTGGAAGAATATGCGTGCAGGACAGCTAGAGGCTGGTCAGGGCGGTTGGCACAGTTGTTTTGGAGTCTTGCGGTAATATTGGCCGCTCTGTAACCAGTAAATCAGTAAATGCAAACCCTCAAATCAATACATATGGCATAGTTGGCCTTTCGACGATTGTCTATACGGTCGAGCCCCTGGTCCATATGGTCGAGCCGCCGGTTGATATCGCGGAGCCATCCCGAAGTTCTCTTAAAATCGTTGCTGCGCTACCGAATGCGGGGCACTCCCAACCAGGACGACCTGTTCACTGAGCTGGTGGGGTTGCGGATTCTCCACGGTGAGTGGTTGAGGAGGATGGAGGGTGGAACAAACTGCACGCCCACGCGGGCACAGGGCGGCGTCGCTCACCTGCCGGATTAGGGTGAGGTCGGGGCGCATTTTTATAACCTTAGCATAGCTGAGGCTAATGACGTCGTTTATCACCGTAAACACAACAAACCCAATAGCTGGAGCTTCGACAATTAGAACATGGCGAGCCCCACGAAGCGACGCAAGGGGAACAACAGTGGCCCACTACAGACAACACGGACCTTGGACTACTTCTTTAGTAAAGAGAAGAAACGCCCGCTGCTCACGGAGCCTGGAGAGTCTAGCGGAGCAGTTTCTTCGAGCGGATTAACGGACAAACAGTTAGCAAAGCAGCTACACCAGCAGTGGAACAAGGATGAACCCCTTTCAGACTGCCCCCAGGGGAGCTCATCTGATCTCGGGGGAGGTGGTATCCGGGGACTGACGCGCCCCCAGGAGGAAAGCATTGGCCCTATCGGACCGGAGACAATTGAATGTGTTCCAACGATGTCTCAAAAGGCAACTCTCGCTCTGCAATCTACGTCGTCGGCAGAAGATGGAATATCATCTACAATCCCTTTTGACGAAGACGCTCTGACGTTTACACCGGCAAAATACATCGAGGAGCTGCAGGCGCATTGGAGGGATGAGAGTGGGGATTCTTCGTATGCACTTTTGACAAGATGTTTTGTCTTGGTAAATAGCACACGGAGCAGAATCAGAATTGTGAACGTATTGGTTAATTTCTTGAGGACTGTCATTGAGGGAGACCCGGGAAGTTTGCTTGCCTCTGTAAGTCTTGAAATATTTGTTGGGGTCTCCCCCCGAGTCCCCAAACCCTCGCCATGAGAGGAAGAGTACCCAATATGGGATATAGTATCTCCACTGTTTTTTTATATTTGGTCGACAGACTAAGCTCGAAGGACTCTACCCTTTCTCAACACATCGTCTTTTATCCAATTGAAAAAAAATTTTAAACCAAAATCACCCTACACTATCTATCTAGCTGATGAGAGGCAGCCCAATACCGTTTGTTTTATCCTAACATCTCCTCTTATAGGTGTGGCTCGCCACAAACGCCATCTCTCCTCCATACGTATCACTTGAACTTGGTCTTGGCGGGTCTGCTATCTCGAAAGCCCTCAAGAAGGTCTGCGGTTTGGATAGCCAAACATTGAAAACCATATATAACAAATATGGTGATGCGGGGGACGTTGCTTTTGAAGCAAAAAAGAGGCAAAGCTTCACATTGCGAAAGCCAAAACCTCTATCCATCAAGGGTGTTTATCGGTCGCTAGTGAAGATCGCAAATACTAAAGGGACCGGAAGCCAGGAAGTGAAGCAACGCATAGTAGAGAGATTACTTCAAGATGCGAGAGGTGGGGAAGAGAGCAGGTATATTGTGAGGACCTTGGTACAACATGTAATCCTCCAATTATCCCCCTATTCCCTAGGCCACTGGCTAACCGCTAATTAGCTTAGAATTGGTGCTGTCAAAACAACGATGTTGATTGCCCTTTCACGGGCGTTTCTCCTTTCGCGCCCCCCAGGCGGCCAATTCCCCATTCGTGCACGGTCAGAACTGGCATCGTTTCCAAAGGACGTGCTTGCCGAAATCTTCGCAAGGGTAGAGGAAACTGTGAAGGCCTGTTTTGCTCGTCACCCTGATTACAACGACCTGATCCCATGCCTGCTCGAAGTAGGAGTTTCCGACGAACTCCTACTGCGCTGTGGTCTCAAGCTCCATATACCACTTAGGCCAATGTTAGGAAGTATCACTAGAGATCTTAGTGAAATGCTCACAAAGCTGCAAGGCAGGGGTTTTAGCTGCGAGTACAAGTACGATGGCCAACGCGCTCAAGTGCACTGCGATGGCAGCGGCAAAGTATCAATCTTTTCAAGGCATCTAGAACTGATGACAGACAAATACCCCGACCTAGTGGCATTGGTGCCCCAAATTCGTGGAGAAAGCGTTGGGAGCTTTATCATGGAAGGGGAGGTGGTAGCAATCGATCGTGAGTCGGGAACTCTGAAGAACTTTCAGACATTAGCAGGTAGAGGGAGGAAAGATGTTATCATCGGAAGCGTCAAAGTTGACGTGTGTCTCTTTGCTTTCGATCTTATGTGCCTGAACGGGGAAGAGCTGCTGAACCGCCCATTCCGAGAGAGGAGGGAACTGCTACGGGGTCTGTTTATCGAAATTCCAGGACGGTTCACTTGGGTGAAGAGTATTGATGCAAGCTCCGCCGACTCAGAAGCCGTGCTGGAGTTCTTCAAATCCGCCACCGATTTCAAGTGCGAGGGTATTATGGTCAAAGTACTCGACAATGCGGCGGATTCCCCTTTAGGGCTTACCCCAGATGCTTCTAACGATTCACAGTCACGGCATCCTTCACTATTAACATCCAAGAAAAATAGTAAACCCAAGACATCCACAGATAAGGGGAAGGATAAAAATAAGGGAACACGCCGCAAAGCCCTCCTCGCCACATACGAGCCTGACAAGCGCCTCGACTCCTGGCTCAAAGTCAAAAAGGACTACCACACAGCAGCCGATACTCTCGACCTGATCCCAATCGCTGGCTGGCACGGCCAAGGTCGCAAAGCAAAATGGTGGTCACCAGTCCTCCTCGCCGTCCGAAATCCCGACACCGGCCACCTCGAAGCCGTCTGCAAAGCCATATCCGGCTTCACCGACAAATTCTACGCCGACACCAAAGCCAAGTACGCCGAGGCCTCCGACAACGTGATTTCGCGCCCCGCCTACATCGAATACAAGGGGCCCGAGCCCGACGTCTGGTTCGAGCCCCAGGACGTGTGGGAGATGGGTTTTGCAGACATCACGCTGAGTCCCGTCTACACGGCCGCGCTAGGCCTGGCCAGCCATGAACGCGGCCTGAGTTTGAGGTTTCCGCGGTTTTTGAGGAGTAGGGATGATAAGAGCGTTGAGGAGGCGTCTACGGCGGACTTCCTAGCGGCACTTTTTAGAAAGCAGGAGGACAAGAGTGGGAATGGTGGGGATGTAGATATTGCTAGGGAGAAAGATGGGGGGGTTGGTGGTGGTGATGACGATGGCGACGATGATGATGATGAGTAAGTGAGTGGGGTATTACGGTAGTCTACCACTAGAAATTTCTAAATCAAACCCCTAAAAACGAGAGGATACCCACATGTTTAGTTTAATTTTTATTCCTTTTTTCAGAGGGCCAACTACAGAAAAGTATTGACTTCATCCCTCCCTCCCTAACCCCTCTCGCCCCCCAAACTTCAACAAATCCTCTGCCCACGCATAAGCCTCTTCCCCTGCCTTGCTCATACTACAATAATCCCCCCTTCGAAAAAAAAAGTCTCTATCAACGATTTGCTGAGGAAGAAAAGCATGCTCTTTCTATAGAATGTGTACGCCCTAAATCAACAAAGAGACCCAGTTTGCTGGCCCGAAGGGAAGGTAAAAAACTGGTGCTGCTGATAAGGGTGTGGGAATTACTCTTCGGACCGAATGAGAGCTAAATGACATGGATATCCGTCGAAGGAAGCCCAATTTGGTGTCCGGTGTGCTCGCTGTAAACGGACGGCACTTTGGTAGGTGGGGAAATGAAAAGTAAAAAAAAATAATAAAACGTGAGTAAAATTTATTGGAGTTTGTTCAGGTTTTACAATGTTGTTCTGGGTACCCAGATGTTTGGCCAGTATATTCCCAAAGCCCTAGAACGCCTATAGTCATACCCCGGAATGCCCCCCCCCGAAAAAAACCGCCCCCTGTATGTGGTAGCCAAGGGAGCCCGTTACTTTCGCGGGGGTCCGCCGCGGAATTGCTCCCTGAGCTCATCGATATAGTGCTTTAAGAACCTCCTCAGGTCAGAGTCGCCGGGATCTGCGGTTGTTGCACTCCATCAGCACTGAATCCAGAGTCCTCGGACAAGTCGGCGGCGGGGGTCACACACTCTCTATGCTTGTGCCGCCCATCTCGGATGGATCCTTTCCGTATCGAACTTCTTGTATCCTTTTGTGGAGACTCCGAACAGCTCGATGGAAAACAGGACTCGAAAGCAGCTACCACCCCAAGTCAGCTCTGGATGGTATCGAAAGGCACGGAGAGTGCTCTTACTCGGGCTGTCAGCCACGCCTAGAGAGAAAAAAGAAATTTCCCGACATCGTCAGCTCGGCACCTGCTGGACGGTTCTCTCAACGCCTCAGCGCTTAGTAAAGAATGACCTACCTCGAAAACTCGGAGCCAGATTGCCATCGTCACATTACGTGTAACCCAATGATCCTCCACGGAGTTGGTCTTGGTGGCGTGGCGACGGCTTCAGGTGGCGGTGGACGTGGTTTGTGTAGCCGAATCTCAGCTAAATCATGTGGCGGAAGCGATACGATACCCACGATTGTGTCATTTCCCAAACGAGTAGGTTTTCTTGTTTCAACCTCCCAAGGTCTAACGTAGTACAAGTACTGAGTACTCTGAGGCGTCTGCGAGTCGATGCGGATAACGAAGAATCCCCGCCCGCGACAGACTACCAGGACATCCCGCCGCCACCCCTCGTCGTCGTGGCTCTGGCGACATCGAGAGCGTGCCAGGCATCACTCAGCGGTAGGTAATCCTTCCAAAACCCGCAGAATTACTGCACAAAGAAACACATCCCCTTCCCAAATATTATTTCAACCCGTCTCCCTTGCTCGCTCCTGCTCGGAGCATTCAAACACCCTGAACCCCCTACTCATATCTCGGCGGCGACGTGCTGCTGCCAAACTCAAGGCGATGACCACCACCCTCGACATCAAACGGCCCTACAGCGCGCTGTCCAAGCGGTCGCGGTCAACAGAGAGCAATCGCTCCAATTCCTCTCAGTCAGCGCGGAAGGCTTCAGAGGAACGAATGGATGAAGCCCGCCACGTCCCGGCATTCCTTCGCCTGACGAGGCCAGGTGCGTATGAATTTTTGGGTGCATCGGTGATGATCTTGGCATGCGCAAGGGAATATGCAGCTAATGGTCTCGCTATTACGACCTCTAGAAATCATAGAAAAGTTCCAGGAACTTGAATGGCTGCAGCGCGATCGTATATTGAAGAGCACTCTGGAGCCCGACTCCGACTCTCCATGGGCAGTCGAAAATACGGCACACACGAAAGCGCGCAACAGATACACCAACATACATCCGTGGGCCAACAACCGAATCCACTTGCAAGTCCCTCCGGATCATTGCGATTATATTAATGCTTCGCCAATCCTTTTGCGTGGCTTGAAGGCTGGGGAGGACAAGAGATACATTGCAACCCAGGTGCGCCACCTTATCATCCATCCCACAGGGAGCGTACAAAGCTAATCGTGTGGTACGCTGTAGGGCCCTAAGGAAGGACAGTTTAACCATATCTGGCGTATGATATGGCATGAAACGTCAAACCCCGCGGTGGTTGTAATGCTCACCCAAACCTGGGAGGCTGGCCGAGACAAATGCTTCCAATACTTCCCCGAAGACCTCACGACTAGCGATGAACTGACCATCAACGATGAGGATGAGTTCGGTGATGGGTTCAAGGCGACCGTTAAGTTACTATCACTATCAGAAGACGAAGGATCGCGATCCACAATCCGTAAAATGGCCCTGACTGTCGGCGATGAAGAAAAAATTGTTTGGCATTTTCTGTTCTCTGGCTGGCCGGATTTCTGCGTTCCGGAAGGTGAAAACCAAATGGCCCTGCTTCGGCTCATAAAGCTATCCGAAGAACACAACGCGGTGCCAAAGAAACCCAGAATTGTACACTGTAGCGCAGGTGTGGGAAGGTCTGGGACCTTCATTGCACTTGATCACTTACTGCAGGAGCTGGAAGATGGCTCTATCGAAGAAGAAATCAGCAGAGCCCCCAATCTTGATCCGGTATTTGAAACGGTAAACAAACTCCGGGAACAGAGGATGACGATGGTGCAAAGTGATTCGCAGCTGGTCTTTATATATCAAGTACTCAGAGAACAGTGGTTGGGGAAGAAGTCTGCCACGACCGTTAACGGCGATGCTGGAAAGAACGGCGCGTCCCAAGTTTTGGAAATGACCGACAAGGTGGCCGATGAGGTTACTGACGGGGCTACCGATAGAGTGGTGGACGACTTGGAACCGCGACCCCCGGGGGCTTTCCCTGAAGATTAGTGTCACTTTATCACTTTTCTTTAGTTTCTTCATGCTCTATCACTGAGCATAGCACAACACTGTTAGTGTGGCTAGCTAAAAGCGTCGTGGGAAGTCTATCATTTTCCTCCCAGCCCCGTTCTGCCAGATTTTTGTTTCCTTCGGTCTAGAGTCCCTTTGAGCATAGCGTGGTGGTTTTCCGGGAGTGGAGGGGGTTCTGGGAGACCTTTTGTCAATCGAGATTATAGATCCAGAAGTCCCGACAGACGATTACTGTTTCCCTACTCGAATATTTTCTACTGGACAAGGCTTGGTGGTTCGGGTATGTAAAAGACTACTGTCGCAATAGTACACAACATAGGGGTTTTCTAGGTTGGGGTTTGCCCAGACGCAGCGGGGAGGACGGTCACTCGTGCTCATATAGGACACTATCTTTTTGTAGACATAGGGAATAATAATCGGTTTATTGCATGTCTGCGTGTTTTGAGGGAGCCCGGGCCAATATTATCTCAACGGAAAGAGCCCGATAAAGTTGGAACTTTTACGTCGCGCCACCTTGTGCAGAGCAAACAACGCCCCGCACAACGCCAAGTGTTTGATAGCCGGTGCACCGGAGCTCCCACACAATCGTCGACGAACCCAATTCGTATAACCTGCCTATTGATTAGAGAAAGCCTGACCCTGGAGGAGGGGACGCACGCGCGCTGTCATGGCAGCGATTGAGGAAGAAACTGCTGGGGTTGTGCGGACGTTTAAGGATTTATTCGCGGGTGCTGCGGGAGGAACAGCGCAGGTCTTGCTAGGTTAGTTGGGTCGTGAGGTCTCGAGGGTTTATTTAGATGCGCTTCCCATGGCTGCATATGCTTTGTGGGAAGGGAAATTCTGGGAAGGGGCGAGGATTAGCCTTTTAGGATGCGTTGCTCTCTCCCTTCAAATGGTGTATCTGCCGCACTCGTGATGGGGTTGTGGGCTAACATGTCAACCAATTTGCTAAGGCCAACCCTTTGGTAAGAAACCCCAAAGCCATGAGCAGTGATAGGCATTAACGCGCCGGTTTCTGCTCTTTAGATATCGTGAAAGTTCGACTCCAGACGACTGCAGAATACTCTAGTGCGCTGGATTGTGCGTTGAAGATATGGAGGAATGAGGGGGTTTTTGCGTTTTACAAGGTATGCTCACTGCCTTAGTGTTTTTAGCAGATAAGCTGGAACGTCTCACTTCGGCTCTTTGGTGGCCAATAGGGAATAATACTAATATGCTCTTGGGTATTAGGGCACACTAACGCCTCTAGTTGGAATCGGAGCTTGTGTAAGAAACCCATTTTCCCCCAGAAGAATAACCAACACCCATCTAGCTCTATGGACAAACCATCCCCCTATCGCGCTTCTATGTTCCCACATAAGTATCTCTTATGGCTAAACTATCCCACAGGTCAGTGTCCAGTTCGGTGCCTTCCATGAAGCTCGCCGCCGTCTCGAGGCCTACAACATCCAGCGTAAAGTTCCCCATAAGGACCTCTCATATGCCCAATACTACCTGGCCGGTGCCTCCGCCGGCGTTGCAAACAGTATCATCTCCGGCCCTATCGAGCACGTCCGGATAAGGCTACAAACCCAACCCCACGGCGCCGCGCGTCTTTACAGTGGGCCCATCGATTGCATCCGCCAGCTTTCCACACACCAAGGTGTATTACGCGGCCTGTACCGCGGAGAGGTCGTCACGGTGCTCCGAGAAGCCCAAGCCTATGGTATCTGGTTCCTAGCATTCGAGTACCTTATGAACGCCGACGCACTCCGTAATAAAATCGAACGAAAAGATGTCCCTAGTTGGAAGGTTGCTGCCTACGGTGGCCTGGCGGGTGAAGCCCTCTGGCTATGGAGCTACCCACTAGACGTAGTCAAAAGCAAAATGCAAAGTGATGGGTTCGGAGCGAACCAGAAGTTTAGGAATATGAGGGATTGCTTTAGGCAGACGTTTAGAAGGGAGGGATTTGGTGGGTTTTGGAAGGGGATTGGACCCACGTTGTTGAGGGCGATGCCGGTTTCTGCGGGGACTTTTGCAGTGTAAGTGCCCACTCTAGCTTGCCCGATGGGATATGTTTACGAGCCATCCTCCTAACGGTTGCAGTGTTGAAATGACTATGAGGGCCATAAATTAAATGGCTTTATGACGATTCGCATGTGTTTTACGAGGTCTATGTTGGACAAAACATTAGATATAGAGAGCCCTTACTAGGGTCTTTTGACGTTTTCGCAATGAATTTCATCTGGTCTTTAGTTCCCACAGTGAGAATCTCATTTATATTGTACATGTTAACCATACTACCTAATACTCCAATACTACATATGGTCTACATCTGACTCACGGCTTCTCCAGCCCTAGCGCTCGGCGAAGAGTCGGTATATCACCTTCGAAATAGTGCTTCACGTCGCTTCTTTTGCCCTTCTTCCCCTGCTTTTCCGAGAATACCTCCAATGAGGTTGATGCAGCGAAGACTATAAGTAGATCCTTTAGCATGCAATGAAGGGGACATTGGGAAATTAGGATATTACCTGTCGTCATTTGCGGGAATTGGATAGGTAACCCAAGTTGGATCAGCGTCTGTGTCTATGACACCAATTGTTGGGATGTTGTTTAAGCCACATTCATGCAGCAGGACATAATTCTCTAGCGGATTCATACAAACGACGAGGTCCGGTTTCAACGTTGCGCGGTCCACCAATTGCTCCTCGTAGCCCTCCAGGTCATTGCCGAATTCATCCACGACCTTCATCCTGCACTTTCCTAGAATTTGTTGCCCGTTTGTGATACTCCCAGGTATCCAGCGTTCGAATAGATGGCAGCCGCCGGCGAGCTTCGCTGCGTTGACCACACACCGGTCCTGGCCTTCTCGTGTTCCGACAAAGAGCACAAGGCCCCCTCGTTGGCAGACGCCTTCAACTACCTTTGCTGCTCGTCTCAGATGTGCGGCGATGATGTCGAGGGAGATTATGTGGATGCCCTGGTGGATGCCGAAGATGTAGCGCTGGTTTTGAGGTTTCCAGAGTGATGTTGCGTGACCTAGGTGAGCTTGCGAGGCCATGAGAAGCTCAAGAGTTATGTCCTTCGGGGAGGGGGGGTGGTTGATCAGTACATGTGGTTCGTAATGTGGGCTGATAGTCGAGCCCAGGTAGGCGGTTTGTTTTTCTAGTAGTGTAAAGTTAGCATGGTCCAGTTAGTGAGCGATGCGTGACTAACGCTGATGGTTCCATATTTCATGAATGTCTGCAACTGATAGCTCTTCAGCTCCAGCTCCACCCAGTGGTGCGGCTGGCTTGCTAGTCGTAGCACTCGGAGGATGAGCCCAGGACTGGGACACAGATGTTGTGAAAGCTCTTCGGCCTGTGCAGTTACAGCAATATTAGTACAATTTTCTGGGCACAATGAGAGTAGGACCCTCAAACCTTGTCGGAGGACCAGTTGTCTTAATATCATGGTGACACGGGTTGGAGAGGAAGAATCAAGTTACGGTCTTGGCGGTGAAAAGACAGAAATCCTCACCGCGACTAACCCAGTTGGCGCCGCTTTAAAGGGTGAGTCGGGTGAGATGCGGGGTGTCGCAGAGCCGCATCGTCTTCACATCCATATCTGAAGGAATGCAGCCCAATCTAGGAGGCTCAACCAGCAAGACCTTTCATAATTGCTCTAGTTGCCCGATGGCAGTACGATAACGTAATGACACAGAGACAATATCACTATCATCAAAGGCATTGTAACACCATTAATATGAGACAAAACTTCCTGACTTTCCCTGATTCAGGCAGACTGATGGCGGAACAACGTTACTGCCGGTTATGGCCAAAAAGGACATATGAATGAAGAAGACTCTATTTCTCATACCCACAAACTTCGTTGCAAAAGGAACTGCTGACTACATAGCGGCAACCAGACTTCTCAATTCTCTCGAGAATATATAATATAGCAAACGAGGCTCACCCAGCCCACAGGGCGGCGCTGCCCACCCTCCAAATCAGGATCACGTTTTTATCACATTAGCGCCGCAGAGCTCTTTCACGGTTTTCGAAATCCCACAAACTAGGCAATCCTCTGCCGGCTATGCCTAGAGAGAATAAGAGACGAGGACGGAGAGATGAAAAGAAAAACGAGAAGAAAAGGAAGAGGAGGGAGGACGCCGAAGCATTAAACGGCTCGAAGAAGCAGAAATTCGAAGATGAAGCCGACTACGTTTCTTTCAGCCAACAACTCAACAAGGGCGGCGGGACGAGGGAAAGCGTTGGAGAAGCAAAAGAGATACCTTTCTACGGATTATTAAATGAGGGCGAACAGGAATATTTTAAACGTGCGGACGAGATGCTTGAATTGAATCAATTCAACTCTGCTGAGGGTACGCACAAACTCCTAATGGTTTGATCTTAAACTAATAATACAATAGAGCGCTGTCTCTTCCTAGAGAATGTTTACAAAGAGGCTGATGGCAAGGAGCTCAAGATTGCCAACAGCCAGTCCTGCTCAAGGCTTATGGAACGACTGATTCTTGTATCCACACCTGCACAGCTGAAGAAACTATTTCAAAAGTTCAGCGGACAGTAAGTACTCTGAAATCGAGCGTGGCAAATGGAGCCTAACCCGCTACAGTTTCTTAAATTTAGTCCAACACCGGTTTGCATCGCATTGTTGTGAGACTCTTTTTATAAAATCTGCGCCGATAGTCACCCAAGAATCGACAGCGTCCTTGGAAGAGCAGCCAATCAGAGCGGATGATGAAATATATGTGTCAATGGAAAACTTATTCCTGTTCGCTATCAACGAGCTTGAAGGCAACATGGGGTATCTCATGACAGATCAGTTTGCCTCGCACGTTCTCAGAGTGCTTCTCGTTGTCTTATCTGGCCAGCCCCTGGAGAAATCCCCGACACTCTCTTTATTACATAGTCGAAAGAAGGAGAACGTTGGAGTCTCGAGCTTCGATACAAGGACAAACCGCCTTAGTCTTGAAGAGCGGCCTGTACCAGAGGTCTTTCAAACCTCAATCGACAAGATAATCTCCGAGACCGTTTCGGGGCTCGACACTACTTTCCTACGCTCACTAGCGGCACATCCGACGGGCAATCCAGTATTACAGCTGCTCCTAGAACTAGAGTTATCTGGAACAGATAAAGGGCGGTCAAAGGGCGATAACTCCATTTTAAGGAAGCTACTCCCTGATGACCCACCTGCCGAAGGCAGCGAAAGCGCATCCTTTGTGAATGGGCTGCTGTACGACCCTGTTGGCTCTCGATTATTGGAAGTCATAATCAAGCATTGTCCAGGGAAAACGTTCAAAGCACTCTATAGAACCCTTTTGAAAGATAGGATTGGCAGCCTTGCGAGGAATGAGACTGCTGGATTCGCCGTCGTAAAAGTACTGGATAGGCTCAACAAGCAGGATCTAGAGGAAGCCGCCGAATCCATTTTGCCACAAGTTGGTGGGCTCGTGGAGCGGTCTAGAACGGTCGTTATCAGGAGCTTGGTAGAGCGATGTTCTATCAAGGGTATCGATACGTCAGATATTGCAGGAGTAGGTTATCCTCCGTAACTTCAAGCGGCTGTCATACTGAGTTGGTTAGGTTTTGAATAGTGCCTACGGTAGCGATACCCAGACCAGGCTCCCGAAAATGTTGAAGCTCCGGGAGAACCAGCCCCAAGATGCCGGCGAATATGATCACCCACCAACGGCAGATCCTGGGCAGTTGCATGGATCTCTTCTTGCACAATCAATGCTAGCAGTTCCGGGGCCTATGAGTGCTTTAGTCTTTGAAGGACTCTTGGCTTTGCCTGTCGATACAATCCTGGAGGTCGCTGAGAATCAAGTTGCCTCTCGCGTTCTACAGGCTTCATTGACTTCACCTACGTCAACGGCACAATTCAAGCGCAAAATAATCAACTTCTTGTTTGGCAAGATAAACCGACTAGCTACTGGCATCGTCGGCTCCCATGTCGTTGACACGCTTTGGGATGCAACAGCAGGGTTAGAGCACTATAGGGAGCGAATCGCGAATGAGCTATTGAATAATGAAGCTACTATGAGAGAGTCATTTGCTGGGAGGCTTGTTTGGAAGAACTGGATGATGGATCTATTCAAACATAGGAAAATGGATTGGATCGCGAAGGCAAAGGCTGGAGAGAGAGGGGCCGGGGGTGCTGCTGTGAAGTCGAGTGGGGCCAAAAGATCCGGCATAGAACTTGCGCGAGACAGGTTTGCAGCTGCAAAGTCAAGGAACGGTGCCGCGAAGTCGTTACATTCAGGTAGGGAGAGGAAGTTCCAACGGCGATAACGTAGAAGCTGTCATGCCAATCCACGGTTGGCTAAAAAAACACTTGCCAGCCTCAGATTGGCCGAAAATATGCAACAGATGGACCGTCCATAATTAGTTTTACCTCACACGGCATCCCAGCTTGGATGAAGCCATACGATTGCTTCAGGCTCCACCCTACCTACGCTATCTCTTATGGGCCGAGTGCCTCACGGTAGTGATGAGATGGAAACGTGCAGGTGCTGGCAAAAGATCAACCTCAAGTCGTGCAGATGAGGTTTCGGAAGGCTGTGTACCGGTACTTAGAACCACTCCAGCAAATACGGTTCAGCGTCATACAAGCCCCCACAGCTCGGGTGTGGTATGTGCAGGTTAACTGAATCGTATCCGTCAGTTCGCTGCGCTAAAATTTTAATCCGGAACTTTTGAAACTCTTGGATAATCTTGTGCTCGAGTAACACGTTGTGCTCCTTGCATTGCATACTGCATGTACATTGTTTATTCCAACTCGTTTGTCTGGCAGTAGCTGAGCCAAACTGACCAGCAACGGTTTTTCGCAGTTGCTCTATGCAGTGGAACATCTCTGGTTCTAATTGTTCATGCTGCAGATCAGCGGGCTAGCAGTGAGGTAGGCCGTGAGCAAGTCATCCAGTGTGAGAGAACGCACGCTCTATCCTTGTGGAACTTTATCCCCCAAAAATGCTTGTACAGCTCTTAGACGTGAGATGCTAAAGGAGATATTACAATATCCGTCACCACATGGAACCAGGTTCACACGCGCGTGCCCAAGTCACCCATTTCCATGGGTACTGACGAAATTCGAAGCTGTTTCTACATAAGCCGTTGCTCCAACGCTGTGCGATTGGCTCCCGGAAAAAATAGAATTCATACGCCCGAGACCCTCTGTGGGCTTGTTTACGTTAGAGTCGGTTCTTCCTGTATTGAATGCAAACGCACATAGGCCCCTATGTACCATGAATCTTTACAGTTGTATGTATGTAGTACACATATACTTACACCCGTTACAGCTGCAAGGAGTGTCCACAGCTTCTCGCCCCCTGGAGGGGAGGGTACAGGAATCAGCCAACGGGGTAGTCTTGTAACCTGCACGGCCTCAGCAGTCACAGCTCGCAACACGATGTACCCGATAACGAAAGTGGCAGGCAGTGGTTCTCGAAAGATCACTCGCTTTGCCAGCGTCCACGGACACTATTCGCCGAAAGAGTTAGACATTGTGTTGCTTCGGCAGTTAAAATATCTGTCCTGTCCCCGTTGACGCACATGGTTGTACGACACTTACTAGTTTTAAAAGAGCGATTCTCGTGATAGAATTGGAAAGCCTTAGATCATTCTATGGCAACCCAACCTCCGGAACGACGGGCCTAGGACATATGGCCCAATTGCTCACGTAGACGATGTGAGTTGCAGTTTTCTGCGAAGGGAGGGCGGGAATTGAAAGGCGCGGGGTGAATGCTAGGAGCCTTTCATGTTGCTAGTATATGAAAGTCTGAGTATTGCATTTCTTGTGAGTAGAACGATTGTGCGGCTTATGTTACGACCAGGGCAACGGGTGTGGGGTTTGGGGTATATTAGACCTGACGCTTCAGCATGGGGAAGACGTTTGAAAGCTTTGCTGCAAAAGGCGGCTGCTGGTCGGTCTTCCCATTTGTCTCTCCCATCAGGGGCCGCTGGAGGGATTTGTTCTGTTAGCCACGCGTTCCGATACAGCCGGATGTTTCTACTTATTGAATACGAGATTTGATGATTTCGGATTGGCCTCAGCGAACTTAACATCCGAGCCATAGGGCGGAGTTTTATCGCGTTCAAGTCTGAACTATGTCTTCCGTACATACACACACAACACCTCGCATCCCCATTGAGCTTCGACCCATTTCTAATTAGTATTATTGAGCTCTCAAAAATCCTAAACGAACTACCGAAATGGCGTAGACACCACCAAGACGTAATCTACGCACCAGATGCGGAACGTGGGAGCTCCCGTCAGGACTGGTCGGAAGATAAGAGGATTACTCTGAACTTTGTGAACGCGGCCTTGGGGGCAGGCAACAGATAGTAGCTGCTCTATAGAGACAAGGCGCAATTAAGCTGTGAGCTCCCAACTACTCCGTACGCAGCATACTAGTCTACAGCCGGTACAGGCGAGCGAGGTTACAGGCATGAACGTTTGGTGCGGTACATCTCGGGGTTCTTAATTACGGGAGTCTGGCCAAAAGCCTTCCCGCGTGTACTCTGTACGAAGCGTTGGACTGGCTAATCATCAACTTGCCCAACGAAAGAAAGGGGCGCGCTGGGGAACACTACTACGTACATAGTGGTACACTATACGAAGTACTCCGTGCTGCATCCAGAGTATCCGTAGCAAGCTAAGTACCACTATCCTACGTATCCTGCGTACTACTTGTGCTCCATGAATCCCCCGGCCCATGCTGTCTGATTCGTGCAATTGCCGCCCCGAGATTGAGTTGAAGCGACATCCTGGCCCAGTACTTTGTATATTGTAGTCCCCACGCTCCCCACAACAGATTCCACTCGCAGAACGTGCAACGAACCCGAACAATCGACAACTGTCATCCCGAAATTGGACGTGGTGCTGCTGCCATCCCGCTTCGATAAGGCATTGGCATCTCCGGTCGCAAATAGCGCAGATGAGAGTCTCTGGCTATATATTGCCACTTGACGTTCTACCGCAGTTCCTTGGAAGGGAACTCCCCCAGTTCGTCGCGAACAATGCAGGGTTGAGGCTCCCGGAGCTTCGACCTTAAAGAGATCCAAGAACCACAACAGTTTGGGGTAACACATCGCCTTTACGTCAATCGATTGCAGCTGCCACCTTCTAGGAGTTTAAAATTTCGTTGATATCAATGACGCTGCTGTACATGCTTGATTCAGAGTACCAAGGTATCGAGCGCGGGCGACAGTTCAGCGGTCTTTGAGCTCGCCATGGAACCAGAAGTTGCGGGTGTGACAGGCTTCTTTGGCACTCCGTACGCATCAACAGAGGGGACTAAGCCATCGAATCCGGGCGTGGATACTATGTCTCCGATGCAAGCGACGGGCATGGTTGGTGGGAACACGCTGGACGAGATAATAATGCAGAATAGCAAGGAGATGGAGCGAAGGAGGAGTGTGCAGGAGCAATTGTTTGTCACGGATACCACCGAGCAGGTGGGCGGGTTAAGGCGTGGTTCTATGATAGAGTTTGGCAATGCTGGGAGTGGAGAATTGAACGGGTTCCATTTCAGTCCATCCACAGCACATGGCCGAGATAGAGGGACAATGCGTGAGGCAGCCACTGGTCGCGAAGGGGTGGGAACCATCAACCTCTCTTCACACTATGCAAACCTAGGTGTGAATTTTGCGACCATGGCTCCATCAGCTCCATTTCAACCACGTCTCCACATACAGAATCTAATGAACCTCAGTGTGCCCCACCCATACATCGCTTCCAGTTCCGCCCCAGTACCGCCGAACACCATGCTTATGGACTTCGAGCCGGACAGTGCGGGTCATAGCGCTAGTGACCTGACGTCAATGGATTTGTTCGCTCAGCGGAGCCTACATCAAAGTCCTCAGGATGCACTTGCAGGCTCCATGCACCAGCCGTTTGGTTCACAGAATGGACAGGACCGAGATCGAAGAGATAGGGGAATAGGGAGTGCAGGTGGAATACTGGGCGAACTAAGCAGCCCAGATACTCTGAGTGAGGTGACCGTTATCTCTGTGCCGGAGCAGGTACAGGGTTTGCAGTCTACTATTCCTCTGGCCGACATATCTTCACAGGAGTCTGGATCTGCAATTTCGATGCGAGATCCTGTACCTGGTATGCATGAGGCAATAGAAGGACAGACTGAAAGTGTCATAATTCCGGCTCCCACTATAGGTAATAACCCCTCCTCTCGAGCTGGTATGTTATAAGTATTTCCCTCCGTTGACATCAACGGCGACCTAGACGGCCTTCAGTCGGTCTATGGGCAGCAACGGCAACGTCCATTATGTGGTCCAGCCCATCCCCCGAGATCATCATACGACGGAGTGTATTCGTCTAGCGGTTTTGATATGATGGCTGTTCTGGTATGTTACTTCACCGCACCTCTTCCGCGCTATTCTGCACCCAGTTTCCGGCTCGGCCACGCTGACATCCTTTTGCAGATGAAAGTTGCAACGCGACCCAACCCTCAAATAAACATTGGCGCCGTAGATATGTCCTGCGCGTTCGTCGTCTCCGATGTGACCAAGCACGATATGCCCATCCTTTACTGTTCCGAGGTGTTCGAGCGGCTTACTGGATACACCAAGCACGAAATTTTGGGTAGAAACTGTCGATTCTTACAAGCTCCCGATGGAAAGGTCCAAGGTGGTGTGCCCCGCAAGTATGTTGATGACGATACCGTGTATTACCTAAAGACCAAGATTGAAGCATATCAGGAGGCTCAAACCAGTCTCATCAATTACCGCAAGGGAGGGCAGCCATTCATGAACTTGCTGACCATGATACCGATCAGCTGGGACACGAACGAAATAAAGTTTGTTGTGGGGTTTCAGGTGGATCTTGTCGAGCAGCCTAGCTCTGTCTCTAATAAAAATCCTAGTATGTCTGCGCCTCTAGGTCTTCGCCCCCAAAGCTTATGCATGAAACATTTTAGACGGTTCGTACTTAATCAACTATCAGCGAGGCTACCTCCCTAGATATGTACTACCAGACCTTCCCCGTCACGAACAAATATCAGAACCAGGATACACTATAAATCGAGACGACGTCTCTACCGCCCTCACAGCAATAAGCACCGGCGAGTCTGAGCTCTCGAGACGAATATGGGATAAAGTCCTACTTGAAAATACTGATGACGTCGTGCACGTATTGTCGTTGAAGGGCCTTTTCCTCTACCTTTCACCCTCCTGTCGAAAGGTGTTGGAGTACGACGCTCAAGAGCTGGTTGGAACCGCATTGTCATCGATATGTCATCCCAGTGACATCGTCCCAGTTACCCGAGAATTAAAGGATTCTTCGACAGGCTCATCTGTGAGCGTGGTCTTCCGGATACGACGGAAGCGTAGCGGCTATACCTGGTTCGAAAGCCACGGGTCACTACACACGGAACAGGGCAAGGGCCGCAAATGCATCATCCTGGTCGGTAGGGAGCGACCGGTCTACGTCCTCTCGAAGAAAGACGTAATAGCGAACGGCGGTATTAGCGAGAATGAGCTTTGGACCAAGATGTCAACATCGGGGATGTTTCTCTTCGTATCGTACACCTCTAAAATCCTCCTAGACAAGCTCCCCGAGGATCTAATCGGAACCAGTATCCAGGCTCTCATGAGGCCGGATTCTAGGATTGAATTTGGACGAGCACTTGAAATAGCACGCACGGGAAAGCAAGCACAATTTAAACATGAGCTCATCAGCAAGCGTGGCCAGGTCCTTCAAGCGCAAACAGTCATCTACCCAGGTGATGCCAGTGAAGGTCAGAAGCCGACGTTCTTCGTAGCGCAGACAAGAATGTTAAAACCCAACCGGTCCATGCCTGCACCCGGCGGTGCGAAAGGCTCATCGAAGTCACAGCAACAGGCGTCCGGGGGATCTTCCTCTTCGACCATGTCTGGCACCTCACCAAGTCGCTTTTCAAATAGACCAGCCAGTTTACCAACCGAGATGGCAACCACAATGACGGGCGGCAACGGCCTTCCGATCGGCTCTCAAGATATAGCTCTGGCGTCCGAAGAAAACGTCTTTGAAGAACTTAAGACCACTCGCAGCACCAGTTGGCAGTTTGAACTACGGCAGATGGAGAAAAGGAACAGGCTACTGGTAGAGGAGCTACAGAGCCTACTACAATCCAGGAAAAAGCGGAAGAGAGGGAGAGGCGCGGCGCAGATGCAAAAGGATTGCGCAAACTGCCACACCGGGGTGACACCTGAGTGGAGAAGGGGCCCGAGTGGGAAGAGAGATCTCTGTAATAGCTGTGGGTTGAGATGGGCAAAGCAGGTGTGTTGCAGGTCTTTCAGACGAACCTCTACATAGATCCGAGCAGCTCTCATTGGGATACGGCTAACTTGACTGTAGAACGGTCGAGTTTCTCCCCGCACCAATTCCGATAAAAGCGACATGTCACCCACCCAGCCCTCTCCCCTTGCCCGCGACGGCACAACTCACCAAAAGCAACTATCCTCGTCCATGCCTCCGCCCGCGGATAAGAGAACCTCGACCGATCCCAACGGCCGGCAAACACAGACTCCAAAAAAAACCCCGTCAAAGTCAGCTCCAGAGTCAACAGCCCCCCACAGGAAGGGAGAGCCAGCCCTTACAGAGGCAGACAAGTCCCAGCAACAACAGCACGATAATAAGGGTGGAGAGGAGATCACCCAAGGTAGTTCGTCTTGATGGATGCCTCTTTTATGGAGACCTTTTTAGTTTCATGTCCCCGTCTGGTTTTCGAATCGCCCAGATATGCTTGGGTACGCAGGTCGGTTGTTGCAAAGGGCATAAAGGGCAAGGGGGGCATTTGCTGTTTAGGGTAACGTCTGTTTCCGGGTTTGGCGTATGGGATCTCAAATTGTCCAAATTGCGGTTCTATTAGCGGGGGTGCTTTTTGATTACCATCTATGCCCTCTATTTTATTCTATTCTCATCGCCTTATCACTTCGCTCTCTTTTACCACAAGCCTGGGCTAGCTGGCGCTCGAGGGCTAAAGGGTAATTATCTCATTGTGGTAGTGTGTGTGTGTGTGTGTGTGTGTGTGTTTCTTTTCCGATATTCCCCTCATCCCGGGGGGAGGGGGGAAAGGGAGATTTTTATTTATTTTCGTTGCTTGTATTTAATCACGGACCACCCCGCAAAGATGTTTGGCGGTCTCTGCCACTAGGAAGCCAAGATTAATCACAATACGTTTTTGATCGCTGACCACTTTTTCGCTGTTATTGTTTTTTTCGGTATCCCTCCACCCTCCCCCCAACCACCATCCAATCAATCATACGTCCCTCCCAGCCACAAACTCTACCATAGAATAATAGTACAAGTCGAGTCGCGCTGCAAGAATATGGTTGGGGCAATGGACTCTATTCTTATAGTAGCAGCCTGGGATCGGAGTGGAGCCGCGTATTCATCATATTCTTATAACGCGAGATTCTTGCAGCGCGACTCGACTGTAGATTCAACCGAAGAGAGAAAAAAAAAAAAAAAAAAGGCAACAACCTTCCTCCTTCCACTCTCCCTTGGCTGAAACAAAGCCTCTTTTTATTTTTCCTCTGCGTCGCGCGGCCGGGTCATATTTTCCCTCTGCTTCAGAGGAGTGGAGAGTGTAGTGGGGGTGGACAGGCTTGTTACGTACAAATTACGGTAATGGTGACTTGCGGCGATAGCTCTAGCAAAACACAAATTCTGCGTCTCCTGACTTCGCGGAATGGGCGACGATGTGACGTGGTGAGGTGATGGGGCTTGGGGCAGATGCTGCAATGCAGACGAAACACGGGCTGGGTGGTGTGGCGCTTTTTGTTTCCCCTGCATTGGGCGGTTGTCGCCAACTCGCCAACTCGCCCGGTGCACAAACAGGCTGCGGTTGCTCTCCCGGCGATGGGCGCAGCGGAGGAGGATGGGGCGGTGGCTTTGGCTTCCCTTGGGCCAGTTGGTTGGCCTGTCTTTTAACCTGTTTGGGATAGGGGGAGACGAGGGACGACGTTCCGCTTTGGGGAAGGGAGCTCCAAGGGCCGCGCTCTTGACTCCGGCCGGTGCAGGCCAATACAATACGGACGATGCTACAGAGTAGAGTCTGTACAGCGTAGGTTTTAAAGCCCCCGTCCTGTTGGGATCATCGCAGACTCTGGGTTGACGGGGTTGACCTCTTCTCTAGAGTACGGCGTAGTACATCCAGTACATCCCTCACAGCTTCTGCCGCCGTGGCATCCATCCCGTATCGGATTCGTCCCGTCCATCCCCGTCCCTCTGCCCCGAAACAGCCTAAAGGGTCGATCCTGCCCCTTGCACCGCACTAGAACACTTCCACAGCGACCACTCGCTGCAGCGGATCTCGCCTTGCCCAGTGCAAGCAATCCTCCATCACATCACATCACATCACGTCCAACAGGCCTCTCTTTTTGCTCACGCGCGTGGCTCGACGGCGACACGCGAGAGAGCCGAGACGGAGCAGGAAAACCACAAAAAGGATATACCCTCCGTACATATATATCTCGGTATATCTCTAGTTCTAGGGTGTCGCTGCTGGGACGTTTTTTCGGTTCGCGAATCGGGCGAGAGTGGGAATTTTTGTTTTGCGCCGCGAAAAGCAAAAGGGAACGACACCCAGGGAAGAGCAGGAAGGAATGGATGGCAGTGATCGTATATCGATTACCGTGTGCGGGGACGGTGGATGTGGTATGCAAGAAATTTCCAAACTCCTTGCATGCGACGGGGATGCGTTTGGCTCTGGAGCAGGGAAACAAGTCTACCGTGTGGAATGGATGTAGTGGAAGAGAGGAAGTAGCTGATTCGGAACATGTGTGGATTGTAGGAAAGTCGTCGATAACATTGCGATTGGTGCGAAGTCAGTGGACACATGAGTGAGTTTTTGAGTTTCATCGCAGCTCTGCTTGACCGTTGGGAATCAAGAGATCCGTATCTGTTATTGCATTGCGCAATTTTAACTAACACTTCCCCAGATACGACCCCACAATCGGTACATACGCACAACCACCACCCCTTCTCCTACCCCCAATAAGTCACCGCTCCCTAACCCCCCACCGCAGAAGACAGCTACTCCGTAACCCGCACCGTCGATGGGCATACCTACCAACTCTCCCTAACCGACACCGCCGGCCAAGAAGAATACCGCGGCCTATGGGCCAGCTCAAACCTCAAATCCGACGCCTTCCTCCTCGTCTACGACATTACCAACGCCGACTCGCTCGATGCCCTCAACCACTTCATAGGCTTGATAGACATGGAAGCTGAAGCTAGAGCAGACGATAGTGGGGGGGAGGGCTTACCGCCGCCGGTCAAGATTGTAGCAGGCAACAAGTGCGATTTGGCAGGTAATAGGCAGGTTCGGAGCCAGACGGGCCTAGAGTGGGCAAGGAGACACGGGTGTGGATTTATGGAAACGAGTGCGAGAAACGTGGTTAATATCGAAGAGACATTTGCCTGTACGCTCTCTCCTCTCTCTCTTTTTTTTTTGTACCACCCCACCAACCAACCAACCATCATAGTACTCGTCCGCCGCGTCGTCGAGCAACGCCGTCTCCACGCTTCATACCCACAACACCACTACCACAACGCAACATCAACAAACACCACGCAGCCACTTACGCCGCTCGAGAAGCACGAGAGAGGCGGCGGGTTAGGAAGTGTAGATTTGGAAGATCGGCCTGGGGGGAAGAAGATTCGGAGGAGGTGGGCATGGTTGGGGAGGTTGAAGTGTTGGTAGCTTTTGGTTTTTGGTAGTTAGTATTACTATGTTTTTTTTTATTTATTATTATTTACTTATTTCTTTTTTTCTTTTGCGAGTGTGGTTTGGTCAATGGGGGGCGTTTCGTTCTCCCTCTTCGAATTTATTTTCCGTCTTTGTTCTCGTTTTTTCACCATGGTATTGTATCTGTATGTATTTGTTATCATTTTTTTTTTGGTTCTGGAAAACGGGGAAAAAGGAGAAAGTTCGGTGGGAAAATCCGGGGAGGGAGGAGAGCGTGGGGGGGAATGCATATGTATGTATGTATGTATATGTCTGTATATGTACGTATATACGTTTTATTTTTTTTTAACCCATTCATATTTTTTTTTTGTAGTATGGAAAACGGGAGATGTTTTTTATCCTTTTTTTTTATCTTTCTTTTATCTTTTTTATGTTTTTTTTTTTTTTTCTTTTCCTTTTTTCCTTTTTTTGTTTCGTTCAAGTTGTGAGGAGGAGGGAGGAGGGCTGTTTCTTATTTTATTTTAATTTTTTTTATATCTTATGTATAGGGTGGTGTGGTGGTGTGTGGTGTTTTTTTTAAAAAAAAAAAAAAAAAACAATCCAATCTAATTTAATTCCAAGTTATCCTTTTTTTTTTTATTTATTGTATGGATGTATGAGATGGGATGTACGTACGTTCGATTTTTTTTTGGAGTTGGGTGGAGAGGGGATGAGATGTTGGGGTTGGGGTTGGGGGGGAACGTGTCATTTTTATTTGTTTTGTCTATCTTACACGTATGTATGTATGTATGTGTGTATGTACCATGTTAAAAATGGGGGGTTCTATTTTAGTGTACAAATTTTGAGGGAAAAGTCAATGTGCTGTGTGCTTTGGTGGACGGAACTTGTAGAGTAAATGTCGATGTCTAGCTATTCTGTTAGTCTGTTTTGGGTTTTCCCTCTCCCCGGTTAGTTTTGGGGGGGGGGGGGGGGGTAAGGACACGCACGCACCGTTGCTCAAGTACTCTGTGAAATTCCCCTCAGACAACCCCCCGCTGCACTCCAGCAGCACATGACCCTTTCCCCGCTCCCTCCACCTCTCCTTCAAATTCGCCGCCGCCGCCTTCACTCCCTCCGGCTGAAAATTATCTAGCATGACCACGTCCGCGCCCGCCTCGGCCGCCTCGTCCGCCTCCTTCTCGCTCTGACACTCGACCTCGATTTTAAGTGCGAAACCGGCGACGGCACGAGCGTCTTTGACGGCGTTAGTGATAGATCCCGTGCTCCAGATATGGTTATCTTTGAGCATAACCATGGCGGAGAGGTCATGGCGGTGCGGGTCGACGCCGCCGATCAGCATGCCGTATTTTTCGACGAGGCGGAAGCCGGGGGTGGTTTTTCGCGTGCCGGCGAGCCGGCCAGTGTAGCCATGGGAGCGGAGGTGGGAGAGGAGGGCGGAGGATCTAGGGAGAGGGCGGGGGAGGGGAGGAGCTGTGAGTGGCAGGATTTTGGACTAGAAAATAACAGTGTCCTGACTTGGTGTTGCGGGGGTTTGGAAAGGGGGTGGGGCGTAACCCATATATGGGGTTAACGCTAGGGGATTACTTTTGATGGAACAGTGGGTAGAATGCCCGATATTTGGAGAGAGATGAGTAAAGCGGAGGGGGAGTACAAGGAACAAAAGAATGATGCCTCAGTGTGGAAAGATCGCCAGTAGAGAAATTGAGCAGATTTGGCTTGGTGTGGTACAGAGCTTGGTAAATGAAACAGACTGAACATTTCTCAAGATGGTGACGCATCACTGGAAGAAACCGACGGTAAAACTCACTTGGTGGCAATCCCTGAACACCTTGCGAGCGTGTTCAACGCCACTCGTTCACCTAGGAGAATCTTCCTCGCCGGGCCCCTGACCGTTGCGACGTGTTTGATTGGTAAGAAGCTGTTGCCCTCGGTAAGATGCCACTCCACGCTTTTTCGAGACAGTCAAAGTTAGGGTTGTTTTTTTTTTTTTGTTTTTTTTTGGAGGTGGGGATGCACATACGTACAGCCCAGTTGGGCAAACACCTCGTCGACGAATGGTACGCCTGCTAAGACGCCCTACATGTTGTGGTTAGTCTTGAGCTATATTAGGGATCTCCAGTAATCAGATTAAGCAATCAGTGTCCATAATAATAAGCACCCAATTGGACGCAATCGCCGAACTCTATACATCCTCCCCGCTGACTCCCCGGCATCAACCAAAACCACCTCCCCTTCTCGTCCGATTCCCACACGACGTACCGGTGATTTACCCAGCAGCTTCGCCTCCCGGGGCTCGTCCCCCACCACAAACCCGCCATAGTCGAAGCTCGGACAGTCCTCAGCAAGCCAGTCCCGCACCGTCTGCTTGTACCCGGGCGGCAGGAGGTGGCTCATGTGGGGAGCCATTGCGCAGCAGCCGGCGGTGTTTCCGTTTTGGCTGGTTGAGATCTGCGATCGAACCAGAGTCGCGGGGCAGAGGGCTAGAAGGCCAGAAGGCCAGGAGACCAGGAGGCTAGAAGCACCGCTGACTGTAGTGGGGTCCGCAGTGCGGCTGACTCAGCGTGCGGGTAAGTAAGTCATTCGCAGTCCACAGCATCATAGGTTGGGCCGCCGTACAGAGAACGTACTCTGTTGTTGTGTATGTATGTACGTATGTATGTAGGCAGGTAGGTACTTACATACATACATACATCCATACATCCATACATCCACATACATCCTATACATCCCATACATCCATCCATCCATCCATACATAACATACATACATACATACATACATAACATACATAACATACATACATACATACATCCATACAGTACAGACTCCACAGTTGCAGCGGGGCAATGGAACAAACAACAACAACAACAACAACAACAGCAGCAGCAGCAGTCGACGTTTGACGTGGGGTAGTGGTGGTTGTGTGGCGCTGCATCAGACGAAAGGTAAGGGCAAGGGAGAGAAAAGTGAGAAAAGTGAGAAAAGTGCATGCGCTAAAGCAGCACCAGCGGCTACGTATGTTGTACGCAGCACAACGCTTCCGACGCGGAAACTCGTATCGACCCGATCGAGCACCCAGAGAGGCGGTAGCAGCAGCAGCAGCAGCAGCAGCAGGAGGATATCCTGGGATTTGAACGAAACCGCAGCAGAGTACCGTCCGTGCCATCTGCTCCTTCCTCCTGCCCCTCCCGGTGAGCTGCAGCCAGCGAGCGGATGGCCGCACGCCATCGAGCGATTTCAATCGCCGTATCTCCGGGGCCGGGGTCCGAGCTGAATCACATCCATCGTCCGCGCCGCGAGGAAAAAATCCCAGAGCGCAGGACACACGGTACAGAGTGCGGGTACAGATCCTGAATGCATGCTGAACCGGCTATGGTCCGCGCGTGGGGATTAGCCCCCCGTCGCTGCGTGGGTGGGATCTCAGTCTCGGGCATTTACTGGCCATGGGCGATTTGAAATCCCGTTGGCGGTTCGTTGCTTTGCATGCGAAAAAAGACTCATTTCTAAGGTTTCGGGTTGTTCGAGAATACTACGAGTATGGCTCGTGTTTTGGAAAACCACCGGCCTGGTCGCACCAATCACCCCTTCCCCAGAGTAGCCACTGACATAGCAGCAGCGCTGACCACCAGCCAGAGTGCATGCGGATGAGGACAACCTGTAGTTTTTATTCCGACGCGTGTTGCGCGTCCTCGATTGTCTGCTTTTTGACGCCCCTCCCCTCTCTGTATGGGTCGTACGATATCAACACTGCCAATGGTCACACGGCGGAGATGGAAAACGCCAATCAGTGACGGCTTTGCATTGGGCAAAATAACTTCGGCAAATGCTATGCTGACGTTCTCCGTATGGATTAGCTGGCATCGACCAGCATTGGCAAATTGGCTTTCGCGTCCAGGCCCTCGGGCGGGCAGACGAAGCAAGTGTGTGAGATTGAGCGATTACTGGGCAGGGCTAGTGGGGTGTCAGCTGGGTCGCCCTTCTGGGGTGGTATTACTCTCGATATGTGGTCTTGGGGCAGGCAATCCTGCCGGGGATGGATGAGGAGTAGTGGCTTGCACCAAGCACGAGTCAATAGTTTGTTGGTGTCTTGTCTAGCCGACTAGTGCAGCTTGCAGCTTCTGGCCGCATTGGAAAAATAACTCAAGAAAAATCTTATTCTCAAACAAGAAAATGATTGCGATTGCTATCCACATTGAGCATTAGAGGAAGGGTGGTGGGGGGGATGCTCGGCTTTCGTTATCACCGTCCGCCGCTCGGGTCTAGTGCAACTGTGGAGTCACACCACAGGCACATGGAGATGCTCGTAAGGTTTTCCCTTACCCTTGGTCACAGTGCTACGGACGCCCCTTCCCCACTATTGTTGTTTGCCGCTATCTTTCCAAGCCCTGTATGCAATGCGGCTTCCGTAAACTTCTCCCTGGCGTAGGACAGTCATGTTCCGCCACTCGTCCACGTTGACTGCGTTGATGTATCGGGAGGGTTCCACGCAGAACCCCGCACGCGCCCTGCGTGCGGGGGTCCCGTCGGCTGCATCAACATCAATATATTTGCCCGTGTAGAATTGGAAAGCAGGTTCTGTCGTGAAGACTTCGAGGTGCATGCCTGTCTCTGCATGGCTGAACAGAGCAGCTGAACGCAAAGGCAAACCTCGAGTGTCGAGGGGCACGGTTGCGGGGTGAGGATTGAGGATGAAGCAACGGTCAATGTCCGGTTCACTTTTGCCGAGTACGAACATTTCGTCGGCTCTCACCCCCGGGTAAGGCTCGATGTTCCCAGTGGGGATATCATGTTCGTCGACTGGCAGGTGAAGATTCGTTCTCAGGGTTGCGTTTGTCCCCGCAATTGTCTCCCCCGGTCCGATATTGAAGTAGCTAGTGTGGTTTTGGGAAACGTTATTTCCAGGGATCTAAGTGAAGGGAAAGGACGGCTTCTCCTTGGTAGCGCTTACCTGTGATTTGTGATGTTGACAACCGTCTCCTCTACCCCTTCTGGCTGCTCGTCAGCCAGCTTCACTTCGTAGTCAATAGTCAGAAGCGCCTTCTCCTGTGTCGTCTCAGTCCCGGTAGATGTAGCATAGGCCACCGAGCAGTGTACGGTTCCCGGATACCCCTCATCTCCGTGTTCACTGGTCAGCGTATACACTGCCGTTTCCTTCCCATCGCTCAACTCAAATTTTGGCCCCTGGAACGTCTTTTTTCCCCAGCCTATAAAGCCCCCGTGGAGTGAGTTTGGCCCATTGTTCGCTGCTAACTGATAGCTTCTCCCGTTTAGACTTTTGATGGTCGCGTTTTGTAGACGATTTGCAACTCTGCCGATTGTCTCGCCGAAGTAAGGGGTATTGTGTGTCTGGTAGGTTTGGTAATTGGAGAATCCCAGAACAATATTGCGTCCAGCAAGGTTGACTTCTTTTATGATTGCACCCTGTTTGAGGAATGAAAATGTGGGTTTCTTATCAGCGGAGGACATGAGTTTTGAATGAGAACGGCGGACAATAAGCGAAGAGGAGCAGATTCCGGATCCCTTTTGTATGCTCGACATCACATAAACTCACGACCAAAATTCGACCGATATCTCTCATACGGTGGCTAGAATACCTTTTCCCAAAAATAGACATGGTTTTTAGCCTATAATCTTTCTTTGGATAATCAACTCCGCCACCGCCTTATTCGGGTCTTACCTTTGAAGCGCCCGGAAGCTTAGTTCTCGACAAGTTCACTCAGCGCTGGACATCCCCAGAGGCATCGGCTGTATTCCCTGCAATTGGACAGGCCTCAAGGCACGTCCTGGAGCACATCCATTGTGTAAAGAATAGTTACAGGTCCTGGACACTTGATGACCCTTATCTACACAGCAGAAGTCCCACCTCGAGCAAAGTCCCGGCCAGTCTATTAACGAAAGAGAAAAGCCCAACTCCCGCCCCACCCAAAGCGAATGCAGTCCAGAAGATGCGCTTAGTCTTCTAGCACCACATCATTAGTCGTCCATGTGGAGGTAGCGCTCCCCCATAATATTAAGAGCGAGATATAACCCCAATATGCAATTTGGTACAAGATAAAAAAAAAAAAAACTTATAAATGTTGCGAGAGTAGAATTGGGGGAACGAAAGATATCCAACGCCAGTTTTACCGTGAAGGAGTTTCCGGAGGGAAAAGGAGTAGGGTCGACCAGAAGCCACTACTAAGTAAACCTACTCCAAGGCGCAGCCGGCCGCTGATAATGCAATGCCCAAATATCTTTTATCTGGAGAATAACTGGAGGTCTTCGTCACCCTGGGCGCCCATGAAGAGCTGTTCTGGAGTCGAGGTACTTCGAAATGGACTATCGATCATCCCAAAGACTGGGGCCCCAAATTTGTTTTCCTGGCGGAATTGGTGCTGTAATACCATGGGGTCCATATTTGAAAGCATTCCTCCCGATCCCACATACGGCTGGAGGTATTCGTACCCGCTCAATATCCGGGGCCCAGTGCCAAAGGGGCTGTTCAGAGTAGGCGGAGTAGGTGGCGTTTGACTTATATCATAATCGCCGAAATGCGAATATCTGTGGACAGGATTCGAGTTGTCAAACACGGGCGAATTGAATACTGAAGGGTCGCGATCTGATCCGGATCCTGAGATCTCCGAGCCTTGACGTTGCATGGCTTGAGCTCCGTGAGCAAATAGCCTCACCTTGATCATCTCAGGGTCGTCTTCAAAGTATTCCATATTCCCTTCAGGATCCTTCCTAAGAACGCCGAGCTTCTCTAGGATGTCGTGCGTGAGAGGGGCTCCGTGAAGTGACTCTTTCAGAAGAGGACCTTCCCAGGCACCTGCCGCTACCATGCGTTTGTACATTTCTTGCAAACCAGCGACCATCAAGGGCTGGTTATTTTCAAGCTGCTCGACAAATCTGAGGTGGGTGTGAGCACCGCAGCTTTGTACACACATACTTTCTTGGGAGAGGGCAATGCGGCTCACCCTTTCGGATACACTTTATCCTGAGACTTTCTTCTCTCCCCAAACACGCAGATTGCATTATCCGACTGACACCGGCCACACGGACTATTGCCGTCACACTGAATTTGTCCATGAGTAATTTATAGAGCAGAAGCGGGGGAGGGGGCAAGAGCTCCCTACCTTGGACTTCTTCAGTCTACATCTGTCACACGCCTTGCAAACCCGCTTCCTGACAGGACCGTCTATCGGCGACGAGGCATCTGGTGGCGGTGTGAGACGATGAGCTGCCATTCCACTGCGTGATTTGCGAGAGACAACCCTATAGCTGATGGCGAGGAGAGGGAAGAGGAGATGTGAGTTTTGTTACGCGGGGAAGGCAAGTCAACTTCAGCAATAGCGAGCAAATTGGGCCCCGAAGACGGGGCTGGGGAGTCCATGATATACGGGATTTTAGACTCGTGCTGAATAACAGTCTCCTCGTGCGGTTGTGCTGGTGCTTGTGCGCACCTCAGGCTCGGTAAACGCTGACATGGAGGGATATGCAAGACAGCAAGGGCATGTCCACACGGCCTCGGGGGCTGTTTAATTCCGTCGACAGCGCCCCTGTTTAATAATCCAACCCTCGGGCAGGACAGCCTGAGCGGCCGCGCTGGACGAGAAAAAGCAATCAGGATCCAAGGCGTTAGAAAAAACGGCTCGCGTCGTCGACTGCCCCAGAATGCCGCGAGCGAGTCGATGGATGGCGCCGCTTTTGCAAGCTTGGCACAGCGCGTTGCGAGTGGCCGGTGACGTCGACTCCAGGCTCGCTGAACACGGAAGGAGGCACATAACTGCACGTAGTGGGCGACCCATCGGGTCTGGGCGAGCCGGTGGTGGGTGAGGAGCGAGGGAGGAGCGAGGGGTGGGCATGGTACATCCATTGACCAACGGTCTGCATCTGAGATTCGTCATGGAGTCCACGAGACGGAAGGTCGAGCCCGGAGCGGTGGCGGGAGGTTATGCAAGGTCGATAAACTCCATCGTCTGGCCTTCTCTGCGTCCAGGCCGCAAGCTTCCTCGATGCGGTGGAATGGCGGGAGTGGTGAGATTTGGCGAACTCCAGGTTTCGGCACACTCACTTCAAAACTGGGGCCACTGAGGCCACGGAGGCCACTGGGGTCACTGTGGGCCCTCTCTTGCGGCGTCTTGTGCATGCGAAACCACCCTGTAAAATGCAAAATGCCCAGCATAAACACCTTACATCAGCCTCGCAAAATGCTGGGTCAGCAGCTTGAAGCCATTAACCTGCGTGCACTGCTTCCGATGTCTGGAGGATTTCGCATCAGCCTAGAAACAGAAGCCCGCAACCTTCGAATCAAGGCCAAGCGTTGACGGGCCATTGCGTAACTAGGTAACTACTACGGAGTAGCAAGTCGAGCAAGTAATGGAGGGGCAGACGGACGGGCCGACGATAGACTTCTGGGCCGACTAGAATAGATAGTCGAGTCTTTGTGCCTACCTACCTTCAGCCCTTCGCGCATCCCTACAGAAAAACAACGATGGGGGTGACTACCCGAGAGCGGTGTCCGGCATTTCGAGCCTTGGCTCTCCTAGGGAAAAATATGCTGGTTTGAACTGGGGTGAGAGACAATAGCGTCGATCGCCGCTGCTACAGGGCTGAGTGCTAAGGCGACTGCAGAAGCAAAACTACGACAGGTGCCGGTCATCGGAGGCCGTAACAAGCTGTGATCGACACGTTGCCTTGTGGGAGTGGAATTGGTGCGGAGCAGGTGGTGCGGATGGCATGCAGGACCCCACGAGTGATGCGCCGCTGGGCTGGGGGGGGTGTTCTTGCTGGAGAAAAACCACCCACTGGGGAGACTGCGCATTCGGGGAAGACACAAATTTAGGAAGGGTTAGGGTTAGTCTTACCTAAACGCGCCTCGAGGTGACTCAGCAGTCCCGTGTCCTGTCGTCCTGCCTGCCCGACGTAATCCTACATAACTCGGCCGTGGTAGAAAGTTAGAACAGCCTCTCTCCACTTGCGCTGCTGGTTGCGGTGTTGCGTGCTTTGCGGGCTTTGTGTGCTTTTGCGTGTGCGTTACACGAGGAGCGAGTCGCCACTGAATTACTGAATTACGGTCAGCAAACTGGTCCAACTAAGCACCGCCCAAACCAGCCAACTTTTCCTGGCATCGGCCGCTGCTCCGCTCATCTGCCTCTTCCAACCCTCATGAACGGCGAGCACTCTCGACCCCATCACGCCACTCTGATATAGCCCGGCATTTCAATTTGTCAGGAAAAAGGTACCTGACTCGCAGCAATTCCAAATCCAAAGCCTGTCTGTCCATCACGGAGTCGGACAGACAAAGCTCGCCAGCTTCCTCATGGGGGAGCCGCTCCCTTGTGATCCACGTCCCCCATTTCCGCATTGTTTCAGTCTGGAGCTTCTTCTCCAAGGCCCGCAGGCGCAGCACTGCGCAAGAGCAACTAATGCTGTGGCACGAGATAAGATAAGAATAGGGCTGGGTTTGCCCGCGCGTCTGCAACCTCCCGGATTTGCGCCCCCAAGACTCCTTTTTCGATTACAGAGGCCGTTCGTTTCGGTTCCATCCCGGCAGTTCCAGTTCGTTCCTTGACGAGTAACGCAATACAAACAACAACATGTGACCGAAGTCGGTGGCCGTTTCTTCTTCCATTGCGTCTTTTGCACACACCCACACAATGCGGCAATACGACATTACAGCATCACCAGCCTCTGTGCCAGGCAACAAAGTTACCCGGGTTCCAGACTTTTCCCCGTCCGGAAGCGGCAGGTGACCCCCACTGCCCTGCGCACGAACGAACGAACGCCCGCCCCGCCCTATCCGCAACCACCCGTTCTCCCCATGCTACGTAGTGTTTTTAAGCGTCTCTCCCCTTGCTTCCGCGGGTAGGTATGCGGCGTTAGGCTGGCAGGAAAAAACAAAGACAGAAAAACCCTATCTTGATTTTTGCATTGTTCCTCTTTGGAAAATAAAATAAAATAAAATAAACCATGATGTTACATGCATACCTACTAACGTAGATCTTTTCCGTAGAGAGGGAGGTGGGTGGCGGAGATGAAAAAAAAAAAACAAAAAAACAAAGAGAATATCATTTCTCCCTGGGGCCAAAATCAGATTCAATCCGGTCCAGTCCAGTCCAGTTCAGTCCAGTCCCAACCCAATCCAGTTTCCCCCAAAACCAATCCGGGAACCCCACCATCTATAGAAGAGAAGAAGAGAAGAAGAAGAAAAGAAAAAAAAAAAAAAAGCTTCGGCATCTCGGCACACCTCCCCCCTCCCCTCCCCCCAAAAAATATATTAAAAAAAATAAAAAATAAAAAATAAGAAGAAGAAGAGAGCTGTAGCCTAACTGACTAACCGACTTAACCGACTGACTGACTGACTTACCACGAGACGAGTATACCCCTCCCCCTCCCTCCTTCTCCCCCCCCCCCACACACACACACACACAGATCCGATCCGATCCTCGGCAACGCGGGGTGACGTGATTTTTTTTTTTTTTTTTTTTTTCCTTTGATAGTAGTAGTGGTAGTAGTGGTAGTAGGGGGTAGTAGTAGTAGTAGTAGTAGCGGGCGAGGTGACAACGACACTGTCGATCGGTCTTTGGTTCGGGAAGGAGGAGGAGGAGGTGGAGGTTACACTCCGTAGCCCTGGTACTTTACAAATTATTTGGGGGGGGGGTTTGTTCGTTTCTCTCAGACGGCAGTCACTTATTCGATTGTATACATACACCCGAACAGAGAGAGAGAGAGAGAGAAGGAGAGAAAGAGAGGTTGAGTTAGGAATAGCCGTTACGTTACGTTACGTTACGTTATAGGATAGGATAGGAACAAAGCTACCGAGCCTGTGTGCCATTCCGGCTTCCGTTCGCGTCCGGTTCCTCCTTCCCCCCCCCCAAAAAAGAAGAAGAAGATAGCCAATAACCCCCGCCATCCGTGTTCCGTGTTCCAGTGTTCCGTGTTCCGTATTCTAGTATGTATTATACACTATATATGACGCTATACCCCGCGTCGCTGGGCGAATGAAATTTTTTAATTTTTAATTTTTAGTTTTATTCCCCTTGGGGTAGGAAATTGTTATTATTATTATTATTATTATTATTTGTTAATATTACTATCAGTATAGATGCCAATGCAAAAAAAAGGGCATCCAGATCCCGGTGGTTCTTTTTCAGGAGATTACTATATTTTTTTAATTTTTTAATTTTTTTTTAATATTTACGTATGAGACTTTCCTGTCTTTTGATGAGATCTCTATTGTTTTGGAATGTCTAAAGGTGAGGATTATTATTATTATTATTAATATGGATGCTGGTGAAAAGGCGTCCAGATTTTAACGCTCCGTCGGCTGTTTTAGGATGCTTTGGCGCTGTTTTTGAACACTCTTCCACTTCGTGCTCTCGCTGCCCAAGGCCGCGCAACAGGCCGAGAGGTAGAGCCCAACTTTAATATCAAAATGATGCATAGAGGTTGATGGTGTTCTTTAGAATCTTGATATATTATACAGAGTATAGTTAGTACTGAAGCATGCCAGAATTAAATATTGTGGCTGTGATGGGGTGGGATAGACCTTGGGGCTAGAGCAGAGCAGTGGCTGGAGCAGGTGGCGGCTGGAGCAGGAGCACAAGAGTGGCGCAGGAGACATCGCTGCGGGTGCTGGAGTAAGAGAGCGGCTAGAGCAAGAGTGTAGCTAGAGCTCTATGGGAGCTGGAGCACAGGAGTGGCTAGAGGAAAAGACTGGACGGAGCGCTATGGAGGCTGGCTGGAGCACGATGGGAGCCAGAGCGCCGCGGGGGCTGGAGCAAGCGAGCGGCTAGAGCACCATTGGAGCTAGAGGGGATAGAGGGCTAGAAGAAAGTATGTGCTCCATATAGATGTAGATCCGGAGCTGACTCCACTTCGGCTGGCCGCTGTGATCCTCCAGCCGGTATTATGTTCCAGCCGCTTTGGTGCTCCGGCCGGCGTTTTGCTCCAGCATGACCTCCAGTATTAGAGCAAATATAGATGTAAGGAACCGTCGGAGGAGGCGGGGAGATACAGCTGCTCAGCCTCCTCAAGCTGGCCCCAGCTTTGGTAAACTTGCGCCAGGTTCTCAATCGCCCTGTGCCAAGTGAAGCTATCCGAATAGGACTAACGTATTTCACCGTGTAGTTGCCGGACCCCGCGAAGTTGCCGTGAAGTGAGGGCCACCATAACCCCACCCCACTGAATTTTACCAAATTGAATTTTCATCTTAGGGCCATAAAAATTTGATGGGGGCTAGCCTAGCATATAAATAATTTAAAATAAAAATTTCAGGCTGGTGCACCAAGTATTGGTGATGTAATATAGAAATCCCCTGAGTGACCCCTTTTTGGCATACCCCCTTTTCTAAGTTCAGAGCTAGACTCAAAACTAATGCAATCAATTCCAGTTACTATAAAGAGGTGAAATAGATACTATTAGTGCATGTAGCAAGAGTAGAGCTTGTTGAATACAAAGATGCAAAAATAATGGGATGTTATTTGAGAGTTAGAGTTAGTATTTGCAAGAATAAGTAAGTTTGTATGTACCTCTTTATTTGACTACCCAACTCCACAACATAAACACATGGAATGTATGCCTGCTAAAGGAGTAGTGTTATCCCCCTTAGTAGTGTAAGACCGTAACATATATCTTAAGGCTTAGCTAGTAATATGATGACTTAGTAATAATAGAGAGACTTTGATATAGAGTCATTGTAGAACATTCTTAGAGGCAATGTAATGAAGTTAAAATAGTTGAAATCAGTAGAGGTACTTTAGATTTTGTAGGGTAAAGAATTAATTGCTGTCTATCCTACTATAGGCAATAGACTACTTAAATACATAATTCTGCTAGCTCCTTACTGACTACCTCATTCTCTGGTCCAGTTTCCATTGTCTTGACTCTTTTGATACTGGTAATATTATTGGCCCAGTATTGCCTACTGTTTTTGGGAAGTCGCTCTTCTAGTATGCTGTTTTCGTAGTGATGTCTTTGTCAATGAGGAGTGGGGAACTATTTCTATTATTTACTTAAGCAAATGTATATAATTGTGAGTATTATTTGTAGTTACTTATAGATCATATCATTATCATGAAAGTCTGATATTATTATATCTTTTAGTAACCGGAAGCAGTTTGGGTAGTTCAATATAGCTATGAGTCTTCTTTATAAGAGCCTTATTACTAGTATCTTATATTGGTATTGTTTACTACTTTTGAGAAGTCACTCTTCTGACATATTACTTTCATAATGACATCAATGTCTTTATCGATAAGAGGTAGGAAGCTGTTTCCATTATTTGCTTGAGTGAGTTGGAATGTATATAGTTGTAAGTATTATTTATAGTTACTTACTTATAGATTATGTTGTCATCATGAAAGTTTAATATTATTATGTCTTTTAGTAGCCAGAAGCAGTTTAAGTAGTTCAATGTAGTTACAAGTTTTCTTTATGAGAGCCTCATTGCTAGTACCTTATAAGTAGTTACAAAGAAAACAAATTGTAAGGCATTAGCAATAAAGCTCTTATAGAGGAGGCTCGTAGCTATATCAGACTTCTTAAACTGCTTCTAGCTGCCAAATAGCATAATGATGTCAGATCTTCATGAAGATGATATAATCCATAAGCAAGCAATATCTACAACTATATACAACTTACCAATTGAATAATGAAAACAGCTTTTTACTTTCTATTGATAAAGACATTACTACAAAAGCAGTATATCAGAAGAGCAACTTTTGAAAGTAGTAAATACTAGGCCAATGATATTGCCAATAGCAGAAAGAGTTAAAACAATGGAATCCAGGTCAGAGAACGAGGTAGCCATTGGAGAGTCGGCAAAATCATATATTTAAGTAGTTCGCTACTCATAATAGGATGAGTAGCAATTAGTTCTTTATCTTATAGAATTAAAAGTGCCTTTGCTAATTCTAATTACTTTAACTTCATTACATTGTTTCTAAGAATGCTCTATAACGACTCTATACTGATGTAAAACCATAGCATAGATCTTAGAGCTTAATTAGTAATGTGATAGCTTAGAGATGATAGAGAATCTTCAGCGTAAAGTTGTTGTAAGGTGTTCTTAGAGACAATGTAATGAAGTTTGAATCAGCAGAAGCACTCTTGATTCTGTAGAGTAAAGAAGAACTAATCACTACCTATTCTACTATGGGCAGTGGACTGCTTAAATACATGATTCAGATGGCTCCCCGACAGCTGCCTTGTTCTCTGACCCAACTTCTATTGTCTTGACTCTTTCTATTACTAACTATGTTGTCTGCTATCGGCGATGTCATCTGCTATTAGTGATATCGTCGGATCGATATCTACTGCTTTTAGAAGTCGTTCTTCTGGCATACTGCTTTTGTAATGACGTCTTTGTCAATGAAAGTAAAAAGCTATTTCCATTGTTTGCTTGGTAGTTGTATATGGTTGCAGATGTTGATTGCTTATAGATTATGTTGTCTTTGTGGAAGTCTGACATCATTGCGCCTTCTGGCAGTTGGAAGCGGTTTTGGAAGTTTGATGCGGCTATGAGCCACCTTTGTGGGAGCCTTATTGCTAGTGCCTTACAACTGAAGTTTCTCTATCATCACTAAGTTATTATACTACTAGTTAAGCCCTAAGATCTACATTACAGTCTTATATATAGAGGCCCACACCAAAAGTAATAAGACTCTTAACTAGAATTAGTTAAGCGACAATGCTGCTTTGATGGCCTTTGGCATTGCCCCAACAGTGACAGGTTTAACTAGATTTTGGTGAAGTAATGCCTAAGCGAGGCTGTCACGAACGTAGATTCCAGGCGCTTGGAAAGCAAGATAGGACTACTTCTATTCGACGATTCAAAGCTAAAGAGA
>JAJDFE020000117.1:0-68796 GCA_021527465.2 Geoglossum glabrum
TCGACCCCTCCGGTGCCCCTACCAATTCTGCCGGTGCCCCTACCAAATCGGCCGGTGCGTATACCGAGACCCATAATAATAATATCGCACAATGTCATGCGCCCTCCCTCTCCCCCTCTCCCATAATAAACCCCACCCCTCCTCCCCACCTTCATTAAAAAAAAAAAAAAAAAAACACCGACCGCCCTACAACAAACCATTCATTTTACTACCGCTCCACCTCGCCGAACACAAGCTAATTAACAGCAGTATACCGCTTGCTACTTACTTCGAGCACAATTTCCTAGTTTCTTAAAGTAGCCTCTCCCGAGCTCTGCAAGGGGGGGGGGGGGGCCCCACCCTCATAGTAGAGCATAATGCCAGGATCTTAACTGATTTTCGTCTGCTCCACGAGTACAAATTTGCTCCTCATGCCGTACCCGAATATGTATGAGTATTTCTGGGTCTAGAAATGCTCTTGTATTTCACGGAAAACTCTGGTAGTAGATTTTTGCGCGCGTATAAGTAGGGAATGGTTTTTTGTTTTTTTGTTTTTTTTTTTTTTTTTTTTTTTTTTCTTTCCGGTCTTACTTTCTGGTACGTTGATATTCGCCGTTTAACATGTGTCCCTTCTTTGTCAGTGAGTGGCAGTTTGATGCCTAGTTACACATATATATATGTGTGTGTGTGTGTCGAATGGAAATTTTTGCATGTTCCTGTGTCGGGCTGAATGGGCTGAGGATTTCACGCTATCCTCTAACAACACAATTGAGAAGGCATGTCACTCCCTAAATTCAGAAATTAAGCGCATTTGGTGGGAGCCAGATCTTAAGTCGTGCAAAGGTATTCCCATTTAATCAGTAACGACAGTAATGACCCCAAAGGGTCAAAGACCGTGCGGCCTCAGGGACCGTGGCCCTCGCTTTAATGAGAGTGCCAAACAAAAAAGATATTCAAACATCCAGCAGCCAAAAGGCAAAATCTATAGGGACCCTCATATAGCTATCCCCCAAAAACCAAAACCGACTAATTCCTTCACTGCAAGACTCCCAGTATCAAAGCGTCGCCTTGTCCTCCACCTGGTAGGACTTCAACTTATCGACAGCCAAGCATTCCGCTCCAACGAACTGGAAGTTTCCACCACACTTTGACTCTATGTACAAATACCCAGCCCAAACGTCTTTCCCACTGAACATAACACTATTAGTCGACTTTGGGGTGCTGTCGCAGGATAATCTTTTGTTGTCTGTCTGGGTTATGACAAGGCTCGAAGGGTCGCAGTTTTCAGAGCTGAAGAAGCTCATTTCCCAGCTAGGCGTAAGTTCGACCTCGGGTGCGCCGGTACTGGTTGTACTGAGTATGCTGGTAAGGGACGTGACGATACTGTTTCCGATCACATCTCGGGGGACGTTAACATGGCCCGTTACCGTCTGTAGGGCAGCTAGGAAGGGCAAGAGAAGTAGATTGAATTGCATTTTGGGTTTTGGGTGACGGTCGTGGTGTGATAGGTAGACGGTTTGGAGTTGGGCTTTTGTAGTTTCTGAACGCTCGTATTGTTTGGATGGCACAGAGAAGCTAGTCCATCTCTCAGGGCAGAGTGAGGGTCTTTATAGCGTGCGACGGAGGTCCAGAGGATCCCCAAGGAAAGATGATGACCCCATCTCCGGTAGATAATTTGGGATAATCGCAAACAATCATCCGTTTCAGTTCAAACTTGCTAGTTAGAAAAAAAAATAGATCGATTATCGATGAGTTGGTGGCCGGGGTGAAGAGATGCTAACCATAGCGAGGTTAGTGATCTGCTATACCACCAGACGCAAACGAAATGACCTTGTACAGAGACTGTAGCAGTGGCGGCAGCAAGTTAGCCAATTTGGGATCTCGATGATTAATCTCATAGCAATGCAGAACTCGATCTACCACAAGCGATACCCGTATGGGGATGCAAAGAACCAAGTTCAAAACTACAGTATTATCAACTAGTCGATATTACAGAACAAGGAGGAATAAGAGAATAAATAGGAAAGTTGGTGGAGAAGGGGAAAGACCGAAAACCGGCTGAAAACAGCCCCCTTAACTCTCATTAACGACCTCAGCCAGCTAAACTTAGGCGCTGGGCAGTTAAGCACATAGCGGGTATGTGCAGCAGCCGCAAAAATATAGCCACGGGCAGATCGCTTACCTCTGTATAGCACCAGCATCCCCACAATCCAGAAAATCTCACGTAAGAATCCACAACCCCAACTCCAACTCAAGCAAGAGCCCCCGGATGAATATCCGAAACACCAACCCCCAGGTGACAATACGAGACCCCCCCGCGCGATCAAACCACAAACAAAAATATATGTATATACATTCTTTCTTTCTTTCTTTCTTCCTTCCTTCCCCCGCTAAAGCCGCCGCCCAAGCGAGAAGGAGACGGGGGGAAAAAAAAAACACTCCGGGTGATGATTTTAGCTCACCCAGAGCGACGAGGAGGAGGAGGAAGGGAGAGGTTGGTCAGTTATTTCGCGCTGCTGAAACTTCATCAGGGCGAAAGAAGAAAAAAAAAAGAATCCCGAGCCCTGCGTGTTGTTATTAGCTGGTTGGTTGATGGGATTCTGAAACGTTGGAGGGGGGAAAAAAAATTGTTTCGTTGGCTCTATGGCGTAGTTCCACCTCTACGCAGAGAGTGATGGAGGGTGGTATTAGAACGTACCGCCCAGCACTAAAAAACTCGTTCGTGGCGTTGGAATATGCTGTAGTGGTTTTTTTTTTTTCCACTCTCTGCCCTAGTTGGCTGGCGCTTACCCAGGGAAAGAGACGAATTATCAGATCACCGACTGGCCCGCATCCCGAGCCGTAGGCCAAAAGCCCTTTCCCTTTTTTTGCAACTCTACCACCACCCAACAACGCATCAACCCCAAGATCGTAACCAAATTCAGCCCTATAGCAAGACTTTTTTTTTTGGCCTGAGGCATAAAGTGATCTCAAATGAGAAACATCTAATCTCTTCTGAGAGTACAGATTATAGATGCAAGACAGATATATTTGAAGCCGATGAGAGGGGGAGGAAACCTTACTTTACAACCAGATCTCCCCCGATTAATAGCATAACACATACTCCGGGGTGAGAAGAGAAGAAAAGTGGAATAAACAAAAATCTAAAAAAAATATATTAATTATAAAATTTTTCTTTTCTGTATTAAAGACTTTTTTCCTGCGTTCTTTTTTTTTCCCCCACCATCGTATCAAAAATTAAAATTAAAAATTAACATCTAAAAAGGAAAAAATCTCTAACGCCCTTGATCTTTTACTCTTTTTTATTAGGTGAGACCAAGGTTATTTCTGACATTTTTCTTTGGTGGGGGATTCTGCTATTGCGAGGGCGGGAAATAAAAGATATGGGTAGGGGGTGTTTCGTTGGATAACCTCGTGGGGAAAGTCCTATACCTGTATCAAACTCCACAGCAGAGGCCCCGTTTTACTCGCACGGGCTAACTAACTAACTACGCGGTACATACCAAGAGTATGTCCGTCCGTCTTTTGGCGTCGCTGAGAAAAGTCCGATAACCTTGAACCCCCTTCTTCTGTCCAAGCTCCGTTGGGATGAAAGCGGAAAAAACAACACATGACTCTTTGGAGTAGTCCGTGGGGAGGGGTGGGGGAGGACGGCAACTCCAAATTCGCTCGACTGCACGGCGCTGGTATGGGTGGGATACTGTGGAGGGTATCGGTGCCGGTGGGTAGGTGTGTTCTATTCTCTTCGGGGTGGTCTGTCTACATACACGGGCAAAACAAGGGAGCGGCGAGGTAGGTAAGCTACCCGCGCCAAGTAATCCAGCTATCTGCCCCGGGCTCAGGAATCGCCTCCACAATACTCGGTGGTTTAGATTAAGTGTAGACATGCAGAACGAAAGCCATGCTCTTGCGAACCGCGGTTCAAGCCCTTGGCAGTTGCCAGGCGCCAAGCCGTTTTATATTGCGGAATGGGGATACAGACCGCCACCAGGGAGAGGACTGGTGATTGGCAGATCGTAGTGCGGCGCTGGTTTGATATCTTTTAGCGTTGGGTTCTCGAATGTAGTGATATTAAGAGGTGCGGGGGGACCCAAGCTGCAACGGCAGGGTTAGCGCCGCGTAGCCCTAGCTGAGAACCCCTCCAGCAACACCCTGGACAGCTCTAGGCTGTCTTTGCGTATCTTAACAGAATGCCAGCCTCGTCTCCCGCGCAGTTGCTCCCTCCCCAATTCCCAGTTACCGCCATACGGACCTACTCGGACGAAGTCAAGCCCCGCACACAAAAGCGGCAACCGGCGCCAAGAGCCCCAGCCAGTTAAACCAACACGCCGATCCGGGGGCGTTGTTGTCGTCCTCACAGAGGGGATCGCTAAGGTTTAGTTCAGCTCCAGCGGTTTGTCAGAGCGCCGGGCGGCGTGATGTATGACGTCGTCGCCTTCCACTTCCGACAGTCGACGATGCCATGTGATGCCATGTGGCCAGACCCGTCTCCGAATGAGAGGCACCGGGAGCTCGAAGGGTAAGGCGAGGTGGAAGGGGGGATATTCCTTCGAATGAGCCTTTCTCCTGCGGCCGGGTTCTCCTGCCTGCGGTGAGTTTCTCGTGCACATCCATCCGCCAACCCCGCAAACAACCAACACCAACCCCCGCAGCGAAAGATGTGAGTCAGGGCCCGGATGGGCCACATGTTCACTTGTACTAGTTTCACTTCCCCAGTGGCGCTGCTTTCCGGGGCCGTGAGATCATCGGACCGCGCGCTCGGCTGCACATACGAGGTACAAGTCATGGTATTTGTCAACCTCGCTCACCGGGGGTGCGCTTTCTTAACCACCTCCCCAAATCTCCCATCGGCCATTGAGGATGCCGATCCGCCTCCATTATTAATTGGCAGTCAAGCTCTGGCATATTAACCTTTCATCACATATTATTGACTAGTCTCTTTTTCCGTCGCTTCCGGGCCATCACGAGGGAGGGTCTCCTGGTCCGATACCGAGCCTCCCATTGATCCAGCAAGGCCTGGCCGCGATCATGAGATTCTCTGCGCTCCCAAGGTTTATTGGGTGGACGGATATGGGCGGCTTCTTGTCGCCGCAATGAGGTGCTTGCAGATCCCCCCCCAGTTACCGGGTGTCATGCAGTTTACTAAACCTCATGGCCCAAACAGATGAAGCTCTGCGGCATCACCCCGCCCCAACAGCGCTCTTTGCTCCTTTGTGCTGTGCACATATATCATCACCCCCGCCATCTCTCTGACGCCATTCCAAGCCCCCATCCTGAAAGCAAAGACCTCCGCAAATATCGTGCAAGTACATCACAACCAGCTCCCGTCCCATCGCAACACGCTCCCGCACCGCATCCTGTCCGTCAACGATTGCGGCCATGGCTTTCCTCCTCGTCCGCTCTAACGATGCCCTCAAAGTCAACCCTCCTAACGCTGATAAGAGCTTGACCGTTCATGGATCTAACTGGCTTTGGGCTGTAACGGCTGTCTATCTCCTTTCTTTCCTCATCTTCCTCGGCCACAGTCTCAAGGCCAGGCACGGCGAGCGGATCTTCCACTACCTGTTTAGCATTGCCTCTTTCACAGGCGGCATTGCCTACTTTGCTATGGCTTCCGATTTGGGCAACACACCTGTCGCAACCCAGCTTAACAACGGCGGTAGTAGCGTTACGCGACAGATTTGGTACGCACGCTATATCAACTGGTTTATTTCCTGGGCTATGCTCGACATTGCGAGTCTGCTTCTTAGCGGTGTGAGTTGGGCTACTGTTTTGTACGCGGTCGGGTTGACTTGGATTTGGGTCGTCACTTGGCTATGTGGTGCCCTTGTCACAACTTCATACAAGTGGGGTTTCTTCGCCTTTGGGACATTTGCCTATCTCGTCCTTGCTTTCAACCTCATCCACTGGGGACGCGCATCTGCCACCCGTATCGGGTCGTCAAAGCATTACACCTTTACCACTGCCCTTCTACTCTTTGTCTGGATGCTGTACCCAATTGCCTGGGGCCTCGACGAGGGTGGCAACAAGATTTCGGTCACATCGGGCTTCATCTTTTACGGCATTTTGGATCTCATCACTGTGCCAGTGCTCGGGCATATGTTCTTGGCGCTCGGAAGGAAGTGGGACTACGGTGCTCTCGGCCTGCAGTTCACACAATACGGGCGTCTCGGTAGGAGAGAAGAGGGCGTCTTCCCCGAGAAGACAACCCCCGCTGCCGCCGCCGGCGACGAAGCTGCGCGCACCGCCTAGATTGGCTTGGATGACGGAAGCGTTTCCGGACGTATGAATCATGCATGGGGTTAGCGGGCGGAAGTGCTTTGTAGGGCGTTGGAACACTCGTTGACTGGCTCACCAGGTATTCCTTAACGAAACTTACGACCCGGAGTACTAACTACTCCAGCGGGGAGGAAACGACGGGGTAATGTATAATGACCAGCGCGGTGGTAGTTACAGTGCGAAAGCTCTTACTGTTAAATAACCACTCGTTGTAAAACACAAAAGAAATAAATCACCGACGCCCCCCCTCCAAGAAAAACACGCCCCAAAAAAAAAAAAAAAAAAAACGGAACAAGAACGCTCTATGTTTTCATATTTTCGCCGAACCACACCACCCAAGGATCGCCACAAAAAAAAAAAAACTCCTGAACCAATGTAAATAATAATAAACCCAACGCCCGGCCTTCCAGGTTCTAGCCCTTTTTCCTTTTCTTTTTTTGGGTTTATATCCCGGAAAATAAAATAAAATAATAGAGAAAAAACCTCACGGCGCCACACTCACAACGCACATTGATCGCTCTCCCTCCCCCACCAACGATAATGATAATAATAATAATAATAATCCACCTCCAAAAAAAAAAACCCAGCCGTCCCGTCCCACCACCCGCCCACTACCTCCACGACTGCATAAAACCCTACCCTGCGATACAGAACTGCCGACAATACCCCTCACTGCTTGCTTGGAAAAAAAAACCTACTTTACACGGGGTTTAGTGGTGGGGATAACAACCTTTATCGACCAAGCCTGGTGGAGTTTTTTTTTTTTTTTTTTTTTTTTTTTTTCGTTGTTGTTTTTTTAAATGTGGGGTGTTTTTTTTCTATTTTTCTATTTTATTTTTTTTATAATTTTTTTTTTTAGATAAATGAATGAATAAATGAATATATAAATACGGAATTGAAATGGAAATTAAAATAAAATGACTGTGTTGGGTTTCTGGGGTGTTTCGTGGGGGAGAGAGGGGTTTTTTTTTTTTTTTTGGTTTGCTTGTTTTTTGTTGCGTTTGCCTGTCTGCTTCTGCTGCTGCTGCTGCTGCTGTTGCTGCTGTAGGAAGGTCAAGTCCCGTTTTGCCGTTTGAGATCCATATTGTTCGTGTGTGCGTAACTGCAAAAAAAAGGGGGGAGTGGGGAAGTGATATATGCAATGACTGGTTGGTTATGCACGGCTATGCGGTTTTATCGGTGGGGTGGGCCTTTTTTGTTTTTTTGTTTTTTTTTTAATTTTTAATTTTAATTTTAATTTTTTTCTTTACTTTTCTCCGCATTTGCGGGGTTTTCCGCGTGTATGTCATACATGCGGGTTAAAATATGAAGTATGAAGTAGAGAGGAAATATATAAAAGACTGCGTGGGGGGGAGTTTGGTGGGAATTTGGGGGGAGTGGTGGAATGAAATTTTATTCTTGCGGTTGGGTTGTGATTATAGCGGCTCCATTGGGCGGTCGCGATGGGAGTGGCTTAGTAAGCTGGCCTCTTTCGAAAGATGTCTGCGCGAGAAGCAGTCAACGCGTCTACGCTCCGGTGAAGTCCTTCAGTCTGGTGGGCCCTCCACTCGTACTCGCAAACACATCCACGCTCCCGTAGCATACGCAGTGCATTCTGTATGTGGACTAATGGATAGGATGCTACAGCAAGCGTTTGCAACTCCTCTAGTTGCTCGGGCCTGGGCATCCCGATTAGTGGATTTGTCCCCCCCCTCACATCTCGGATAGATAACGCGAAAACGACGAAATATGCACGCTAGAGCAATCGTGGATATCTGCAAACGCGATATCCAGCTCCGGGGACCAGGAAAGAGCGGCCGGGACAACGACGTTATGATCCCCCGGTTTGCTCATATCGGCAGCGTGCACCCGCTTGTTCCACAGCATGTGCGTGGCATGAGCAATTCGTGATGGATATGGCGGTTTTGCAAACGTGGACAAAATGTAATAAGCTGAGGTGCGGGAGGGGACTTCTGCCCCGTGGAGAATTCCTCTATTGTTGTTCACACGTTCCAGCTTCGATCGCTCCCGACCACAGGTCCCCTCGTTATTCCGAGAGCGCTGCCCTTTCGACGGGTGCGCCTTGGAGGATCGAACAGCCCGAAAGAAAGCCACCAAGATTAACCGTACCGACCTTCAAGCGGTAGCAATCGTCCTCCACAAGAACAGTACGAGTTCTAGCCGCTGAGAGCTCGCTCGACGATGCCCCTCTGTCGGTATTTTCAGGGGCGGGGAGGGTGTCGTTTCGGTGATAGATGCAGGTTTTCTCATGAACACACCACCGATCGGCCGCGAGCTGCCACCCCGTCCGTGGGAACGGAGGAAGACCGAGCCACCTTCGACTATTCTTCGTGGAAGAGATTGCTTAGGCCACCCTTCAGGGACAATGAGTGGAGTTCTGAAAATGTTTGGGTGGGAGCACTTGAAATCTTGAATGGCGCCGATAGGAATCTAAACCAGCGACTTGTACAGGTAGGGGGGTAAATACTAATCTCTGGGAAATATACTGAGATCGAACCTTCTAGGATATTACCAATGACGAATATGTCGGGCTTCGGTACGTCGAGCAAGTCATGACAGCAGACTTCGCCAACGAGTTTAGCTTCGGGATTCAGTTTGCAACTCATGTCGTACCCTTTCTTCTTTCAATATCTCACCGATCCCTGTTGGAGTCAATGGCGGTCGATACATATGTTGGCGACCTATACCAGTTTGTCTGTGGCAGTAACGGCGAAAGGGCCATTCCGTTCTTCAACCGTGTTGGTGAGCGTCTCTTCAGCGAGGCGCAAAACCCATATTTTGTAGCTAGGAGTGAGCGCGTTCCGTTCGCAAGGGTGCTCGTCGCCACGTCGGTAGCCCTTCGTGAGACTGTCCGACGAAGTCAAAGAGCGGCATTCGGCGATAATCTCCCGGATATAATTCAGCGCTTGCGAGATACTGTCCAGCAATCTGGGCTAACCGATCAGTCACCCGACTACCACATTGTTAGAACTTGCCTTGATGAGCTTGGTGGACTGGTACGCCGGGCGAGAGGCTTACTTGTGGAGAGTGACGGTCTCTCATCCGGTATGGAGAACCTCACTATCACACGTGCGGCATCTAATTTTCGCGGCCTTGACCTCCCAGGAAACCGCCATGATAACGATTTCCTGGACATTACGAAAATTGCCGTTTTACCGACATTTGCAGAGATCAAAAGCGACAGACCGGAATTCCTTCCTTACAAGGACACAAATATGCCTCATTTCCTTCACGGAACTGATCGTCTCGTTGACACCCACTTCCGCCTCCTTAGACATGATGTATTTGGCGTAATGAAGGATACCATTGGGGGACTTTTGAACTCACTGGGCGCTCAGCCAGACTCTAGGGGCGCCATTAAGCCCCACATGGGCAACAATCAGTACTGCCATATCTACGAGCAAGCACGTATTGCGAGACTATCATACAACAGAAGACGGGGTCTAGAAATTCACATAGCATTCCTACAACCGTGGCAGATTAGGAAAGAACCGAAATCTGCGCGCATGAAGTGGTGGAAGGAGAAGAAACGCCTCGAAGAAGGATCGCTCTTGTGCCTCATTTCCTCGACTGAAGGAAAGGAATCGGCTCTCCTCTTAGTGGTGACCAAGAAAGACACAGACCAAAACCAGAAGTATGGGCTCGCTTCTGAAGGTAGCCTCGCACAGATCACAGCTAGGGTTGCAAGAGACGGAATCGGGGATGATCTTGAATATCTCGCTGAGTGGTACCACCGCCGGCAAGATCTCCAGGGGATTCTCATCGAGTTCCCCGACACGATACTGGCGACCTTTCTCCCGATTTTGAAGAACCTACAGGGGATACATCGTCTTGGTCATATTCCACTACGTCGCTGGATCGTTCCAGATGCTGAAGGCTCTACCGATCCCACCGCCGTCCATGGAGCAGACTCCCAGGGCATTCCGCCACCGGCGTACACACTTGGGCCACATTTCGTCTTTGACCTACGCAAGATTTGCAAAACCGTGCTTAGCCAATATACGGTTTCCCCGAGAACTCCAATTAATGACCAAGCGACCCTAGCAGGTCTGAGGCAAAACACATCCCTGGACGATGGACAGTGCAGAGCCTTGTTGACGGCCCTCACCCAAGAATTCGCGTTGATCCAGGGCCCTCCAGGGACAGGAAAGTCATACGTGGGCGTTCAATTGATGCGGGTTCTGGTCGATAATAAGGAAAAGGGCGATCTCGGGCCTATTGTGGTTGTGTAAGTATTCCTCTATTTCCGCTCTTTATATGTCGGGTCCTGACGCACGCTCTAGGTGCTATACAAACCACGCATTAGATCAATTCCTTGAAAGCCTTGTGGAAGCTGGCATCGAGAGGGTTGTACGAGTCGGCGGACATTCGAAATCCGATATTCTCGAGGGGATGAATCTCCGCCAACTTACTCGCCCCGAAGATAAATCCAAGAACGAGAGGTGGCTACTCCACCAGCTGTTCCAAGGCATGGAGCAGGGGGAGGAGGGTATCGTTAGGAAACTGGCGATATTGGCTGGTCTACGAAAACGCACCTGGGCTGGCGTTAAAAAATATCTAAAGCAGCACTACCAGACAATATTTGACCAATTTTCCAGGATTGGGAGCGACGGGTTCACAAAGGTGTCAAAGGATGAGCCTTTCGAGGCTTGGATGGAAGGGGGAATGGGGATGGCCGGGGAAGATCCCGGTTCCCCGCCGCGGGAAATCAACATGATATTAGAAGATGCAGACGGAGATGTCTACGACTTGCCTCAATCGGAAAGGGATATCCTGGTAGAACACTGGGTACAAGAGGCAATCGATGAGAATTTAGACGCTCTTGCAGATCATTTGGAGGAGAACGAAAAGAGATCTCGGGCGCAAGGCAAGATATATGATGAGGTTGACAGACGTTGCTTGCAAGATGCCAACGTTATCGGAATCACAACGACGGGTCTTGCCAAAAAGATAGAGACGTTATCTCGCGTTAGAGCAAAAGTGGTGATTTGCGAGGAAGCAGCCGAAGTTTTGGAATCGCACATCCTATCCGCCCTACTGCCAAGTGTGGAACATGTCATCCAGATTGGCGATCACCAACAGCTTCGACCGCAGATCAGCGACTTCAACTTGTCGTTGGAGAGCCAAACTGGTAGCGTATATAGGCTAGATGAGAGCATGTTCGAGAGGCTCTCTAAGGGCAGCGGCGGAACCAGGCCTTTCCCGGTCGCCCAATTGAACATTCAGCGACGGATGCGCCCCGACATATCGAAGCTCATTCGAGGAACCATCTACCCAAGCCTAGCCGACCACCAGTCGGTAACTGAATACCCGGACGTCGTTGGGATGAGAAAGAATGTCTTCTGGCTAGATCATTCAAACTTCGAAGCAGGATCCGACGACAAGGACCCGCGGCGGAAATCCCACAGCAACTATTGGGAGGTTGCCATGGTCCACGCCCTCGTCCGTCACCTTGTCCGGCAGGGTGTCTACGAGAGCGGGGACATCGCCGTCCTCACCCCATATACCGGACAACTTCAAAATCTCCGAAAAGAGCTTAACCAATCCTTTGAGATTATCATAAGCGAAAGAGACCGAGAGGCCCTCGCTCGGGAAGGTATCGACGAGGTCAGCAAAGAGGCCTTAGTTGAAGGCGGGGGTTTGGTGGCTAGGAAGAAGAGCCTCTCGGAAGTGTTGAGGGTTGCGACAGTGTAAGAACCTATTAATGAGTTGGCCGCGACGCATATACATACGCATCACTGGGGCTAATATAATGACGGCAGGGACAATTTCCAGGGAGAGGAGGCCAAGATAATAATAATTTCCCTGGTTAGAAGCAATAAGAACCGTAAGGTTGGTTTCCTAAAGACGACAAACAGAATCAACGTTTTGCTGAGGTAGCCTTCACGCGAGAACTCCACCCGTGAATTGAGCTGACTGCTTCATAGCCGCGCCAAACATGGGATGTATATTTTGGGTAACGCCGATACCGCCAGTTCGGTGAAAATGTGGACAGATGTGATTGAGATATTGCGTGCGAGCGACTCTATCGGGGATTCTCTAGGCCTCTGCTGCCCCCGACATAAGAGTACGGAAATCCGAGTTAACGAACCTGAGGTTAGCTAGACCCTTACCCTTCACCATTACGCTGCCGATACTTGGTGCTTATTGCATCCTTTCTCCGTACAGGACTTCCTACAGGCCGCCCCTGAAGGGGGCTGCAAGCTACAATGCGACAAGTAAGAATCCCATCACTCATGTTTTCCCTCTAGGAAAATAGTTTACCGGGCTAAATAAATATTCTACAAGGCGTCTGGAAATCTGCGGACATCGATGTTTGAGCAAATGCCACTCTGACCAAATGCATCGAGCATATTCTTGTCCTCAGCAGTGCCATCGGCTCCATAGACCTTGTGGCCACAGCTGCCCCAAAGCCTGTGGAGAGAGCTGCGGAAGGTGTTTAGTCGAAATCCCAAGCTTCCCCCTACTGTGTGGCCACATTGCGAATAAAGTCAGGTGCTATGAGACCGCAAATCCACGCAGCATTCAATGTACTGCTTTAACACGCAAAATCGTCCCTGGGTGTCTACATACAGTATCCGTACCCTGTCACCTGGATGTAGGGCTTCCTGGATACAGATGCGACCTCCCGTGCACTTCTCTCCTAGAGTGCGGACATATGTGCTCAGGATCTTGCTCCAGGTGCACCAATACGGTAACGGACGAGGCACGTACTACCGCGCATATTAAATGCAAGAGAGCCTGCGGGAGAGGCTTTACAACCTGCAATCACAGTTGTAGTCGAGTTTGCCATGGCGAAGAACCGTGCGGTCTTTGTGAATCGAAATGCGAGGTATGCCCAAACCCTATCCTACACAGGGCCCGTAATTATTTGCTAGGCTTCAGGAGGCTAAATTTTATTGTATCAACTCCCATGTTAACCGTGTTCCTCAGGTTAAATGCGCGCATTCCAAATGCTCTCAAAAGTGTGGCCAGCCCTGTGCACCTTGTATACAGACATGCAAGCAGATCCCTCTCAGCGACTTCCAAAGCCAACGCTAACTGGCCTAACAGGTACATGGAGTTGTGACCATCAAGGCCAGTGCGGAATGCCTTGCGCTGCTCCGTGCAACCGCCTACCCTGCAATAAACGCTGCTTCCAGCTCCTAGAATGCGGACACCGGTGCCCTTCGATCTGCGGAGAAGCATGTCCGTCTGCGGGTTTTTGCCAGGTATGCTGCGACGATAGTAAAAAGGAATCCCGGGTCGATTTTATAGTGATGAGTTCGTACTCCGAGATCAACTTAGACGAAACACCAATTATCCTTCTTCGCTGCGGCCATTTTTTTACGGCGGAAACTCTGGATAGTCTCCTCAATATTGCCTCGGTCTACGAGACCGACTCGGGCGGCGATTTTACCGGCCTCAGAGATTTTTCTGGCGAACTTGCTGAAAAGCTTCCAACGTGTCCGAATTGCCGTCAACCGCTCCAGCAATACTCAACCCAGCGCTACAACCGAATTATCAATCGCACAGTTATCGACGAAATGACCAAGCGGTTCACAACCAGCACAGATTCCGAACGTCACAGGCTACAAGACGATGTTGAAGCGCTAGCACGAGATCTCGCAGCCTCTAGAGAAACACTCCTTTCAGGAACAACTTCTGTCTCTGCATCTAGTGCGCAACCCGAATCAGTTATGAATATGCTCCTGCGAAGAGAGTGCAAAGCCCTTGGTTTGAATGCAAAGATCAATTCCTTCCTCACCAAATTCGCAGAGGAGCAACAGCCTGCGAGGAAGCTCTATGATGCGACATGCAAGGCGGCGGAATTAACTCCGGACAACCCCCAGAACGCAGGTACTCGCAGCCACACCATAGGCGCTCTACCCACAGACAGCCTAGCATCCACGCATGGCAAATTCCTCCAGCTTCAATTCCAATTCGTCCAGTTGACCGACCAACTCCTCTGCATCCAGAAAATCCGCAAATCTTGCAACCCCACCTCCACCCTAGTTCCCAACACTATCCCCACTCGTATCATCTCATTTTTCGAAGATTTCCAAACCCTGATACTCGCATGTCAGCAGAAACACCTCATCCGCGTCGAGGCCGAAGCCCGGCTTTATTATGCGAAACTCGTTGCTCTGAGCCGGGTTTCGGTTATTTCCGATAACCTCTATTTCCAAAGATGGGTCGATAAGGCGAAAGACGCTATTGGGGAGGCCACAACCTTGTGCGAAAAGGGGTTCGAGGGTGCCGAGGGGCTGAAGAAGGCGCTCCAGGAGGTGGGCGAAAAACTCGGGGCGGAGTTTTACGGAGCGGTAACTGGTGAGGAGTTTGCTGTCATTACAATGGCCCTAAAGGAGGACCTGAGGGGAACAACAGGACATTGGTACAATTGCCAGAACGGGCATCCGGTTAGTTTGTTTCCCTACTACCCCAACACATAGCTATACACATACACTAATCACCACCACCCAGTTCGCCGTCAGCGATTGCGGCAGACCGATGGAAGAGACGCAATGTCCCGAGTGCGGTGCACCAGTCGGTGGAACAAACCACACTCCCGCTGCCGGAGTGAGTGTCGCAACACAACTTGGGTTGTAAAATTTTGTTTTTTTTGGGGTTTTTGGTTTGCAGATTTTTTTATGTGCGAACTGGCTGGTTTCGTTTTAGACTAGAAAAAAATATTTAAAAATATAGAAAAATATTTTTTCATCATGTTCTTGGTATCACCATGGCCTAATATCACTAAAAATCCCCCCACCTCTGATATACATGCACCCCATACCTCTTTACTAAAATAACCCCGCCCTCCCGGTGACCAAAAGAAGGGAAACAACCACCAGCCATTTCCACACTCTACTCCCGGGAAAACGCCATTTGAAACCCATAAAAAATTAAATTGATGAAACAAATAGATAAATGAATAAATAAAACAGAATAGGATAAAATAGTTTAAATTTCCCCCCCCCCCGTGGCTTCGTCCGGTACCAGCTCCCGGTTTCCAGGTTTTTCTTTGGGAACCACCGGTTGATCTCCAAGTATCTGGTTACCTCGGTGGCCGCAAATCCGTAGGAGGTGAAAATTTCGACGAAGGAGTCAAACTCTCCATCGAGGACCTCCTGTCGCTTGTAATGGCTTAAATTGACTGACGTGTGCCTGAATAATCCAGAGCGGAGGTGCCGGTCGAATGCTTCGCAGACAAGGCGGTGGTGTGGAGGCAGGTTCTGAGCCCGGGGGACTAGCTTCGCTGCCGCTCGTTTTTCCGTAGCATAGGCACCACGAACGAGAGCACTGAGCACACTACCCACCGGCCCTGATATCTTCCACAGTGGTCAGTAGGCCGCAGTTCATGATTGGTTTAGTGAAAGAGCAAACGGAGGTTCTAGGGGGGGTAAGTGACGAGAGAGTTATATACTTACGCAAATAAGGACACCATCCATCATCTCGCATCATATCTAGCACGGAAACCTCAACGAGGTCCTCAGGGCCTCAACATGCTCTCTGCGCTGCCTTCTCAGTTCCGGCTCTGTCACGGGAAGCACCTCGTTTTGGGAGAGCCCGGCCTTATTATTTTCCACGGCAGCTAGCTTCATAAGCAGCAGGTGCTGCAGGTTCAATGAGTCCTCTGCTAGCCTGAGGCGCTCCTGGTGGGCCGGTCCTCGTGCTTTGATCCGCTCGTCTCTTTCGGCTTTTCGCTGTTTGCGGTAGGCTTCCGCTTCGCGTAGGGATTGCTGGCGCGCGAATGTTTTGGGGAGGAAAATTTTTTGGCGGCGCGTGCTGAGCGGGGAGATGGGGACGCTGGGCGTGGCGGTGTCGTCGATGCTGGTTCGGCTGCTGGTTGTGAGGCCGCTGGTGCTTGTGGTGTCCTCCGGGGTGGATGTGGCGGTTGAGGCGTTGGATGGGCGACGGTTTTGGGTTGGGCGTGGTTGGCCGCACATGGGTGTGAGGATGTGGAGGGGTTCTCCGTTAGGGCCGGTGAAGGACCGTCGCTGGCAGCGGGAGGGTGGTGCATAGGCTGTTAGGTCTTTGCGATTCCCGGAACTGTGGGGTTCGTGTGGGTTTGGCTGCTAATGTAGTGTCTGAGTTAGTGTATTTGGCTTGATCATCCAGTGAAGAGATATTGGGGCTGGAACAGGTGTTCCTTTGGACAAGGGATGGAGCGGTTAGTTACCTCTCCAGCAAGATCAGAAATAGATTCTATTGCACCGGACACTGCCCGCTTGATTGCATTCAATCCCGATTCCCCCCTAGAGGTAAAATTCCAGACTAAGTTCACACCCTTCGATAGCGGGGTCTGACAAGTTATCGTGTAAGCTAGAAACCAACCATCCGGTAGAGATGTGGGTCTGGTGGGCGCACGTCTAGCGGAACCTCTTGAGAGAGCCAGTCCTGCACAGAACCCCCGTTCCTCGATGATAGTTTGTTTCGCTGACGGAATGCTATATGAGCTGGAGCGGTACTTATGCCAAACCGATGTGGCAAACTTACAATATCGTCAAACTGCCCTCTCCCCCGACAATGCTCGACATCTTGGGGTGAAGTCATTTCTTTCTCCAGTTACCACGGAGAACGGAGGAGTAAGCTACTATTGATCCGTTAGTGAATCGCTCAGAACGGAAATGCTAGTCGAAAATAGCTCTCGCAAGTTTTCTAGCGTCTCGTACCCGCAAAACACCCAGTGTTATATGCAATTGTTTTGGAGGAAAAGGTCTTAGACATCCTCTCTTCTTAAGTGCTGGCGCCACACGCAAGCTCACGATGCCGGGACATCCTCACCACCACTATAACCCGCCACAAAAACCCCGAGCACAGATTAGTTTGGGAAAAGAGGTTTCATCCACCGAATCCTCTCCCCAAACACCCTCTCCACCAAAGAGAGACCCTTTAACGTCACGCTGGACAACTGTTCCTGGGTCTATTGGCAGCTGCAGAATGCACGTCTGAGTTGTGTCGTGCTTTGTGGGGCGAATCAAATAGTTGCCGAACAGGCAGCTCGGTGATACTGACGAGGTGTGAGCCTCCATCAGTCAGAACAACAGAATCAAGCCGGATGGATTGACCGACACCGTATTCCGATATATCTTGCTTTGAATACAGTGGATTCGCGCTGCAAGAATATGGGATCGGGGTGGAGCCGCGTATTCATATTCTTTCAACGCGAGATTCTTGCAGCGCGACTCGACCGTACAGACAAAGTGGGAGACCTCCATTAAACGTATGAAGGGTGTTTGTTTCGACTTCTGCCTGTCGAACGGGGGGATTGCCGTATGTATGTAGTTACAGAAGAGTTGGTATCTTACATGATAAGTCGTGGTGTTCTTTGCAAGAGAGAGGTTCGGACGCTGGTTTAATGGGCGCTTAACACAGCCGACAAAAACCCTCGCAACTTTTGCCAGAGAATTCTCATCCCAAAAAGAACGGCTCATTCCAGACCCACCACCACATTATCCGTCTCTTTTTTATTTCTTCCATCACAACGACACATACAGCACTCTGTACATCACGGTTAGAATCACACTGCACAAAATCTATTCATGATGGTTTAAGGTCTTGATTAGTTAGACTCAACTATGTAGAAAGCTATAACCAACCGAAATAAACCCCCCATTGTGGGGATCGGGGGGGGGAGGGGGTGACCCTTTGTATCACTCGGCGATAGAGCATACCCCTAACAAAGTATTCTTCCCATGAAGGCCAGAAGTCATGGCGCTCAACACTTGGGTAAGGAGCCCATCGACCTGACGTATCCGATGCCCTCACCGTCGCGGTCAAACTTGTAAGGACCTGACTGGTGCAGTTCCGAGTGGCATGTACACTTTGCGGCTACCTCACAGCCGCAACTCAATCCCCCCCAATCCTCCCCAGCCCTAGCCTCTCCTTCTCGAGGAGAAGGACCCTCTCCTCAAGAAAGAGATTCCTTCTCTCTTGGAGAAGAACTCTTTCCTCCAAACGCCGATTCCTATTCTCGAGGAGCTGGAGTCGCTGTACGACTGTGGCAAGCTCTGGGCTTTCGGAGGAGGGAGTAGGCGCTGGGTCAACAATGGTAGGTAGTAAGGTAGGGTCTGGGGCTAGAGACGGCACGGGTGGAGTGAGGGTATTTAGAGGTGGGGAGGACAGATCAACGGGACCCATAACTAAGTAGAAATAGTCAGTATCGTAAAACCTAAAAGGGGGGGTAACACTGACCTCCGACCGAGGGACCTGGTCCATCCGGCTCGTCAAAGTTAATTGTTCCCAAATCACAGTGCGAGAGGTTATTGATGTCGACATTTACCGGTTGCGGTCCAAATGGCTTTCGCCTGCCCTCCTCATCGAAATATACCGGATCCACGAGACTGCGCCCCAAGAACCTTTTAATGCGCTGTTGTGCGGCGGCGAGTACGTTAACGTTCGTGTCGATGGAGACGAAGGCCCGAAATCTCTGCGTTGACTTTGGCAGGAGGAGAATCGCGATTCTGAGGCTGCTCGGGATGCCGTGTTTCTGTTGCTCGTTCTCGCGGAGTTTCCACCTCGCCGCATTCCAAGAGCCATCGAGGCGCCCTTCGATCCTGAGATAGCCCGACATTGTCGCCCAGCTTTCTTCATTCAGCGACAGTGTTTTTTGCCACCCTCCCCCGATCCCAAGCGCTACCGGTCCGCCACCGCCACTAATCGTGGCATTTGTGGACAGAGTCGTACTCGTTGCTCGAGTCGATGGGTTCATCCTGAACGCGCCGAACGGGGCGATCTTGGCCACCACCGGGTCGAACCTGCCCCCAGGGCTGTCATTCTCGAGTGCAAACTGGACATCTATCGTCGCTTCCCGAAACCGTCTTCGACGCGAATCAGAATCAGTGAATACAAAGTCGATTACAATGAGAGAAGCCGCATCGCCCCCAGGGCTAGACGTGCCGTGAAGCACACTGAAGAGATCTGCTTTGACAGAGAGCTCCGATTCCTCTTGGATGAGGTGGGCATGCTGGATTTCTCCAGGCTTGCGCTGCAAGTTGAACGCAGCCCCCTCATCCCCGGTATGAATGAGATTGATTGTGAACGTGGATGGACCCGACATGGCAGCTGTGGACGTATCTACAAGATACGTTGGCTCGGTTCTGTGCCCGCATGTTAGATCTTTAAAAGCTGTTCTTGCAACCTCCAAATCAAACGAGGGAGACTCTCCAGCCCCCAAATTCTCCATGGTACAGCGGGGGTGGGGGGCAAGCCTTGGCTGCAATTTCACATTTCTTTTTGTGGCTGTGGGGGCCGAAACTAAAAGTGTCCGTGAAACCCTTTCCTTACTGCGGATTCATGCGAGACTGTGTACCGCCACCAGAAGACTAGCCAATGGCGGTTCACTCGCGGGTAATGCGGCTTAATCATGTTGCGGAGTATGTGCAAGCCTCATTTCCGCAGATCCTCTCACCTCCAGTCTTCATCCTCTCAGGAAGCCCGCGATGGTGGTTAGCATAAAGGATGAGAAGGCCGGACGTCCACAGCCAGGCAAGCCCTTAGACGACGCAAGTAACCCGTCTGGCAAGGGCTATCCGGGCCTAAAAGGGACGGGAGCCGGCTTTCAAGATGGTAAGAGGCCAACGACTCGTATGGAGAAGAGTGCTCATGAGGTTCGCAGGAAACTCGCTGCCGCGGAGACAGACCGGGCTCGGGCACTCCGAACCATCTTACTCCCCCTATCCGCAGACGGACGATAGTGAGGATGAGGACGCCGAACGCGAACGGGTCGCCGGAAACCACAGAGAATTCCTGAAGAATTTCGACAACTACTGCAAGAATAATGCTACCAGCATCAACATCCCCGAACTTGTGAACCGCTTCGCAAAACCTAAAACTAGCCTTGAAAAGGTCGGGGACATTGATAGAACCATATTGTATAAGCTGACCAAGTTTTCCCCCGGACGGACCGGTCTGTTCATATGGCTGATGGAGACATATCCGACACTATACCTAAAGCCTGATGAGCACGGGTTGTCCGTCTTGGCTGCTGCTGCGCGTAGGAAACAGGACATGTTTTTAAAATTCTTTGTTCGGGAGTTTCCTCAGCAAACGGCGGAGCTCATCAAGTCCGACAGGGACCTTATGCACAGGCTGCTTCCGATTGTTATGGACGTCGACTCGGAGCTGGTTTTCAATTGCCTCGATAAGGATACCATGCTACACCGAGATAAAGCTCAAAACACAGTCCTGCACATTGCCTCGCGGTACGATAGGAGCATGAGACCACAAGAACCGCAATTCAAGCTCGTTGAGCACCTCATCAAATTCTGTCCGGAGGCTTTGACCAAGGTTAATAAAGCGACGCAGTCTCCATATCAGTACCGCATTACCAGTTACTTGGATACCATTAGCGTCAGCGACAGCGAAACCAGTAATTCGACACAGGAAGAGCACAACAATCTCCAGCCTCTCCACGACGACCCTATTGCTATGTTACTCAAGGGCAATATAATGCACCTCAAAGACCGGGACGAAACAATCCGTCTTCTACATGGGGCGGTTCAAGGTCAACAAACCAGCAAATCCTAACGATGGTATTGAGCTGACCCCCAAAAGAACGAGAGATCCACTTCGACCTCCTCGAACTCGCCAATCTCAACCTCGCAGTTTCCGCACAAGACCTCACAGACCTAATCACAAGTCTAAAGTTCGAAAACATCCTGCAGTACGTCCGAATCCCTCGGTACAAATTGTCGTCTCACTCTAGCTCTGCCAGAGGGGAGGCCCGCTCCGATCAACAACGGACAGGCAAGAGGGATTTCCAATTGATTTTCGACCTCCTCTGGAAAAGAGGCGTGAGGACAATCATTAAGGTCATCGTGGAAGATGATGATGAAACCCCCCATAGCGATGAGGTTATCGAAGGACTCGCTGTTTTCAATATCGAGGAGTGGGACTGGAGGAAGATCGACCTCTGTAGTGAGGTAATCTACAAAGCAGCTAATAAGGCGGAGAAGGTTTTCCTTTATTCAAGCGGAAACAACGCCGTTCTCAGGAGTTGGTCTGGGGTGGATGGGCTAAAGCGATTAGAGCAGGTGATATATTCATCATGCGACCTCGAAGGAACCGCTTACACTGACCTTATGGTGTAGTTGACCGACGTGCATCTATTCATCCGTCGACGGCTAGAAACCCAAGCCAGAACCCAAGCCTACCTAGAGGGTTTCATTGAGCGGATGGCGGTCAACTGCCCTAAAGTGAAGGTACATGCCCGCATCCAAGAAGATACTGGACACGCAGATGGTCAGTCGTGGTTCCCCGGATTAGATAAAGTGGAAACGTGAGTTTCCTTCTCCACCACCATCATTTGCGTCGCAATATACCACTAACACGCCACCGAAAGGAACGCCTGGTTGGAAAATATGGATAAGTTTGCAAAATTCATTGTCAACATACCGCCAGATGTCATCCCACGGAGGGACGTAAAGGTGGCAGTGATCGACGATGGTATCGACAAGCTTCAGGGAGGGTTTGGTGATAGCATCAGCGATGGCGTGTCATTTTACACCCCACCTGGAACGTTTGACACTAAACCCTACTACTTCTCATCTAGCGGTCACGGAACCCTGATGGCGAAATTAATAAGGCGCATCTGTCCAAAAGCACAGCTTTACATTGCAAGGCTAGAGGAGGGACAAACAACCGGGCAACCCACTGCGGAATCCGCGGCCAAGGTAACCGATTAAGCCCTGTACAGTTTGTTTACCCACATGCTAACCGCCCTAACTACTACCTCCACAGGCAATCGGTTGGGCCATCAAAAAAGGTGTCGACATAATATCTATGAGCTGGACCATCGCCCAAACCGAAGAAAACCAAGAAGACATCAAAAAGCTCAAGGCCGCCGTGAAAGAAGCGCACAGCGCTCGAATCCTCATGTTCGGCGCCGCCAGCGACCAAGGCTTCAACAATACCAGCCCCTCCTACCCAGCCTCCATGCCCGAAGTCTTCTGCATCGGCGCCGCTAAACTCAGCGGCCACACCGAAGATATGGCCGCCTCCGAGTCTCTCTTTGTCTTCCCCGGCGGCAGTGTCGGCATCAAATCCCTACGCGCCCCGCCACATACCGCGGACGCCGCCAACTCAGAAATGGTATCTGGCAGTTCCTTCGCCACCGCCCTGGCGTCAGGCTTCACGGCGCTAATCCTCTACTGCGTCGAGATTTGCGAATACGGCGAGAAGTACCGCGACGACCTACAGGAATTTGATATGATGAAGAAGGTCTTTCAGACTATGACGCAGCATAACCAGCAGTATATTGCGGTTAAGGATTACTTCAAGCCGGCGTTTGAGAGGTTGGATTGGGATGTCGGGAGAACGAGGTTGGTGCTCTTGGTGGAGTTTATTATTCGGTAAGGATCCTTTTTATTTCCTACTCTACTCAAGGAAGAGTTGTATTGGCTGACTGAGGAAACCCTAGGCCTTGCGCGGATAGGAAGAACAAATTCCTAAACCCAGATCCTATGTAGATGGGTTTGCCACAGTGGACAGTCAATCCCACTCTTGCGCGATAATTTATATTTTAATTATTAGCTTCTAGTATTTTTCTCTAGCGGCACACCTGAGCGGCGGAAAATAATCTTGTATCGCTTTATGCGCGAAAATAGCGTGGCTTTTGCTGGCATTTTTTGCAGACATATCAGGGAAGGAACATACTTTTGGTATAGAGAGGAGACATGGTCCTCGATCCACGGAATAAACGGGTTTTGTACGGGGCTATGCATGTACATGTACGACATTTACAAGAAGGATTTAAGTATAGAGTGACAATAAGCTTGCGGGTCTTGCTTAAGGTGCAAGACAAACTCTGTGCTCTTTGCGGGTTGTGATTCGAGCACTACTGGAGTCAAATTTTCACGAACAGGCACTTCACTAAAATAAAATAAAAGTAGGAAATAAAACTGGAATTGTTTGTGGGAATTAATGGATCTTAAAAGACATTAAGTATAATATATGCAGTTATTTGTAGCTGACACACTGAGAGGACAGCTTAGGACCTACCAGAACAAACACTTCTCCGAACAGAGATTGCCCAAAAACATCAACCAGCCACGACCAATAGAGCCAGACATCTCCCCCAGATTTCCGCCTGCCGCCACCAGCCCAGCCTCTGAGATATCAAGGAGAGGTACCATGTCCCATGGAAATAAAAGGCTCCCACAAGACGAACAAAAAAAATCATTTACATTTAAATTTCCGTGAGATTTCTGACGGGAAGATATACTTATATGTATACCCTAGAGGTTTTGGGGCAGCTGTAGCTACAAGGTCTATGAAGCCGATGCCTAGCAAAAAAAAGTTTTTCCGACACCATAGCAGAATATTTTTAATGCAATATAAATACTCAAACATATCCTCTTATAATTCAAAATATATTAATAAATTATAAGGAACAAAATCAAGCTTCTAAGGTAAAATATTAAAAAAGATTTTAAACAAATTACTAATAAGTTTTTATAGATATTATCAAAATTTCTAATATATTTAACAGCTATTAGAAAAAATAATTTAGCTGTTGGATCAGTAATTAATTGTATGTAACGACCATACGAGAGCTCGGGCCGCAGAGTGAGCCATGCTCGCACTGCCAAGGTTCGCGGCTCGCGAACCCCTATTAGAGACTGACGAGGATGCTTCTTGCAACCTCATCGGTCAACACACGTATTGTATATAGAATGTCATTAGAATAGAGCTATACCTACACCTCCACATTTACGAACCACGAGCCTGTACGAACCATCGGGCTCGTAGTACCGACCGTACGCCCGTCTACCACGTATTGAGCCCGAGCACCTGCGACCAACCGCCTAGGCCCTGACATTGTAATACAGTTTCTGAATATCCAAAAACATCTACTGGTAGTATTGTATATGCTATTGATACTAAAGATATAGAAACTGATGAAAAAGATAATGTTAAGTTTAAAATGAGTTTATAATATATTAATTTATTATTATTAAATACAATATTGCAATTTGAGTACAAAAATCCAAAGCAATTATTCTACATATTTATTATATGGAATAGAGCATAAATTTTGTTAATATGTATGCTACCATTAGGTGGTAAAAATTACTCACTCTTACTGTTTTTCCTTCTTTTATTTTCCTTTCCTTTCTTTATTTCCTGTTCTTATTTTTGATCACTATAAGTATAATGAATGAAAATATCAGCTTTATTCCTTTTACTTTCAAAAAAAAGACTTATCTTACTCATAATCAATGACATAATATTTAACTTCTACGCTCTTTAGGATGGCTCTATCCCAAAATTACTAAACAAGTTAATATGATAAATTGACAAATTTAATACATATATTAGAAGCCAGTGATACCACAGAAATATAGTAGATGACTCTTAAAATTCAACTTTAATCAAATTGAAAAACTTATTTAATTTGTTACAGCATTTAGAATTAGTTGTTAAATGTCCTATTATCAGTTAACTTAAACACTGAATTTTAGATATGAGAAACATGCGATCCAATCTGCCTTGAAAAAAAAATGCTTTACTTGATGTGTTGTTTATCAAAAACTACCAATTACTATGAAAAATCAACAGATACAATTTACTTGGACAATGGAACATCAGTATTAGAAATGAGAATAATAGAATAAGATTTTATAGATAGATAAAACTTGGATTACAGATGGTCGATATACTAGGACATAGATTATATGATGAGTAGAGGAAAAATAGAATGAAAATTATATTACTGAAAAAAAGTTATGACATAAAGATTGAATATTTTGGGAAAAAGATTTGGAACCGATAAATCATATTGTCCCAATTATTTATGGATAGACAAGGATGAATCTTGAGCTTCAAGTGATACAAAATAGAACTTCTAAATATATATAGAATAATTTTCAAGAGAGAGAAGTTTATCTTATTTATTAACTACTATTTTCTCTTAATTTAAATCTGATCGAAACAATTTGAAAGATGATGAAAAAATATATCAAATGTAAGGCACTAGTAATAAGGCTCTCACAAAAGAGGTCCATAATCATATCAAACTTTCCAAACTGCTTCTAACTACCAGATAGCACAACAATGTCAGACCTCTACAAAGATAACATGATTCATAAACAAGCAACATCTGCAACCATATACAACTTATCAAGTAAACAACGGAAATAGCTTTTTATCTTCATTAACAAAGACGTTGCTACAAAAGTGATATACTAAAAGAGCAACTTCTAAAAGTAATAGACACCAAGCCGACGACATTGCCAATAGCAAAAAGAGTCAAGATAATGAGAATCAGGTCAGAAAACAAGGTAGCTATCGGGGAGCTAACTGAATCATATATTTAAGTAGTCCATTGCCTATAGTAGGATGAACAGAGATTAGTTTTTTACTATATAGAATTAAGAATGCCTCTGCTAATTCAAATTATTTAACTTCATTACATTGTTTTTAAAAACACTTTACGACGACTCTACACTAAAGATCCTTCATTATCTTTAAGCTGTCATACTACTAGTTAAGCCTTAAGATCTATACTATGGTCTTATATCAAAAAGTACTTTCCTGAGAAAATGTTATATAATTGTTTATGAAAGGCTATTAAGAAGGCTTGGAATTCAATTATAGAGAAAGATTTGGATGTGATAATAGAGAAAATGAATGACTGCTATTAGGTTATTATGGATACAGAAGCAAACTTACTAAATATTAATATATATTATTATAAAGTAATATTAATTTAGCCTGCAGTATAATCAACTGCCTAGTATATATTAACAAAATTTATATTTTGTACTATAGTGTTACAAATGTAGATTTTTAGTACTTGGAAAGCGAGGTAAGACCACTTTTATTTGACAATTCAAAGCTAAAGAGGAGATGAGATGTAGAAGAAGATCTCATGTTTATATACATAAGAAGAGAGAGCTCTTGAACCCACTATAAACTGTCATGAGCCATGCTAGCCACAGTTGGGCCCACTGACTATGCTACGAATGGTGGTGATTCGCGATGTGGTCTGTTCATAGGTTCGTTAAGCAGTAAGTACGGTTGAGGTCTGCATAGAGTCTTGCATCATGGTTAAGGTCCATGTAGAGGTTTAAGGGCTTTGCGTGAGGTTTGTGGGTTTGACGATGAGCTCATGCGGCTCAGTGAGGCTCGTAGAGGCTGGATTGGAGGCTTAGATCGGAGGCTCGTAACAAGTATTAAATTATGTCAATATACCAATAAAGCATTATTTAATATTAATTATATAGAAGTTATAGAAGAATTATAACATTCAATATTTTCTAAAACTTTAGATATAGTTACTAAAACTTAAGTAAAAAAAATTTTCTAATCAGAAAAAAACCTAAAGGTAAATTAATTAATATATTTAACTTTTTTTTTTTTTTATAAGCTGGAGATTTATTATCCTTTTTGAAAAATATATTTCAAATATATTAGATTTAGGATATCAGTATGTTTATTCTAATAATCTGTACAATTACTCCAATCTACATAACTACTCCAATCTACATAACTGTTACGATTGCGGCTAGCCAGCGTGTTGCCGGCGCGTACCGAGTAGAGCCCCAGCGCGCACAGTGCACGCAGTCACATGCGGCCTATGCCAGGCCCATGCGACACTACCCTATGTGTATATAGCTTGGACAGCTCCCGCACCCCCTTCGCCCCGTAGCTTAGAATTCTCGTCTTTAAGCAATCCAATCCATATATGCTTTCCAAGCATCCGGAATTGGCATTTGTGACAATAACTACTCCAATCTATATAACTACTCCAATCTATATAGCCATTCCCATAATCTATATAGCTACTTTCTATCTCACTTAGTGTAGTTACTCTATAGTTAATATAATTTACTCTACTATATCAAAACAATGTATTTAAAGTATTGATACTATCCTCATTTTGGTTTAACTACTAAAGTGGTGACAGACTTCAAAATATATCTTAAGTTATTGCTTAAGCTTTGCTTCACTAAACTTCAATTAAGTTTTATCTATAACTCTCATAATACTGAGGCATTTTTTTCAAGCTATACAAATTGTTAAAGTAAATTGGAATGGCCATGCAGATTATTAAAGTAGACATACTGATACTTTTAGATTAAATTACTTACCAAAGTAATCAAACTTGAAAAAGTATCTTCTTTATTATTAGCTAAAAGAGGAATTCCTTAAATACATTAGAAATATATTTTTAATTAATTTAAAGTAAATACTTATTACAGTCTTTAAATCAGAAGCTGTCATAATATCTCTAATAGCTCAAATTTATGTGTTTTGAAGGGTTTTTTGCATTTACTAACCAAAATGTTTGTCTATAGAGTTTGTATTCCAAAGTATTTTCGCCACCAACCAAACCCCCCCCCCCATCTCCCGGGCGGGGTACGCCCAAAGCCTTTTTTTTTTTCCCCTTCCTCCAAACAGCACCAAAACATCACCAAAACAACAACAACACCACACAACCCCCCCCCCCCCCCCAGCTCCCGGGTCACGCATACACACACACCACAATCCCCTTATACCCCATCCCTTGTACTGCGAGAAAGAAAAAAAAAAAAAAAACTTTCGGGATCGGGCGTCCTAGTTGGAGTTGAAAAAAGAAAGAAAAAAAAGAAAAAAAAAAGAAAAAAGATAGGAAAGCACCCCCGAGGTGGGGAGTCTGTCCGGGGATGGCGGGGCCGGGTTGGTTGTGTGAGTGAGTGAGTGGGTGTGAGTGCTGGGGGGGTTAGTTGATTGTGTGAGTGCTGGGGGTTATGGTTGAGCGGGGATGGATTTGTCGAAAACAGTATTGCTAAACCCGCACGAGAACTGCTAGGGTGGTGTTTTTTGCGGCCAGCCAAAAAAAGGGGAAAAAAGGAAGAAAAAAAAATTTGGGTGGGTTTGGCTTCCGCTTTTGGCTGACTGGTGCGGAAATGTATATTGTATGCTGGTGGCAGGGTGTGTGTGGTAGGAATGATGATGATGATGATGATGTGTGTGGTAGCTAGGGGTGGAATTTTCTTTTTTTCTAATTATTATTTTGGATTACGGATTTTGGAGATTTCGGAGTGGTTGAGGAGAAGGGAATAAACTAACTAGCTAGCTCGTGTGCTAGATATTAACACACTATATGGTAGAATCGGTTGCTGTAAGAGACTGGTCTATCGACAGCAGGGTCACTTTCTCCATTGCATTGCCGCCCATCCCATTAGCCTCATCACCGCGATGATTCCCAGGGTGATGCCGACCCGCTTGGCTTGCGGGCTGGCGTCGAATCCATACATCTCCAAAACTCCTCTTCCGGCTATCATGCACTTGTCCTTCAGAGGGGTGTTAAACTGACAGAAGCAATCTCGACCGCAGCTATAGTCCCTGTATCCAAACTCGTTGCTTACCAAGCCTCGGAAAACGTACGCTTGGTAGTTGATATAATAAAAGACATATCGGTAAAAGGGATTCAAGGAAATGACTGGCACCATGAATCCATTACAGGCCATCCAGATGCCGTTTGCCATGGCGGTTAGGGCGAGCGCGCCAACGAAGTTTGGGAAGAGGCTGGACGTGAGCACAACGAGACTCTCGGCCGCCACAAGATTAAGGTACATCCACATGACCCAGATCATAAAGGCGGTGCCGCTTGGGCGGAAATTTACCATCCAGTAAATGAAAGAGGATGACGACAAGGCGATAATGAAGAGGTAGGGCAGGCCGACGAGGAAATTAGAAACCATGAAGGCAGTGCTGCCGTAGAGGCCATTGGCTCGGTCTTTGATATACACCATGCGATCTTCAATAAAAGCAGGCACGTAGACCACAGCCATAAAAGACATGAAGGCCGACCCAAAGAGAATGCAGTTGGCAAACGGCTGCAGGCTCGATTGTGTGGGTGGCAGACGCAGCCAAACGGTGCCCATCAGGATGGCCAGACCGAGGTACATGCCGAAACGTAAACCGTACACCAAGACATCTCTGTAACTCTTGATCCAGGAACGGTGCAGCAGAGTCAAAGTGGTGCTAAAGACCCTATTCCCGTCGCTTCCATCGGTGATGGAATAATCCGCTTCCGTGAGGGACGGTGGGGTTGTAGTGATGGATGTTTCGGCAGCAGCACCAGGGGATGATTTCCAGGCCGCATGGATTCTCTCAATCTTTGCGCGGGCAGCTTCCGTATCTCTCTCAAAGTCGATGTTGGTTAGACGGAGTATGAAATCAGCTGGATTGGTTAGCATTGGCATCGGAAATCCAATGCCGTCGAAATAGGGCTTGACCATCCGGGCGTCTCCGCAGTAGCCGGTCTTTCCGTTGGATAGAAGAAGCAATTTGTCAAATAGCTCAAACGTCATTGTCGACGGTTGATGGATGGACGTGACGACAATCAAGTTGTTTGCCTTGGTCACGTCCCTTACAAACGACATGACGTTGAAGCTTGCCTCTGAATCGAGTCCAGACGTTGGTTCGTCGAGGAAGAGGATTTTCGGGGCAGAGATGAGTTGAGCGGCGACGCTGACCCGGCGCTTCTGGCCTGTCGAAATCCCCTTTCTCGTCAGAGTGCCAATAATGGTGCTAGCCTGCTCTGTCAGGCCGAACGCCTGTAAGAGTTCGTTTACTCTCCGTATCCGCTCAGCCGCGGTCTGCGATCCCGACAAGGAAAGGCGCGCAGCGAAGTATAGCGTCTCCCTAACGGTGAGGGATCCGATGAGTGCATCGTCGCATTCGACATAGGAAGAGAGTCTCCGGACGTCTGACTGCGACGGCCTCTGGTTATTGATAAGGATAGTGGCAGAAGCCTGAGCTCTAGCGGCGGATTCGCGATGGGCAAGGACATTGAGAAGCGTGGTTTTGCCACAGCCCGAGGGCCCCATGATGGCCATTATTTCACCTGCGTGACATGAGAAGGGGGGTATGAACTTCTGAAGCCAATTCCGGGGAAATCTCACCGGCTGCGACATGACCGCTCACGTCGGTGAGGATCTCCTTCGGCCTTTGCGTTTCCCTGTCCTTCACGGCGACGTTAACGCCGCTCCACACCAGGCTTTTGACGACGCAATTGTCGAGATAGGAGGTATCGTGCGCCTGGCGCTCGATGTCCGCCTCTTTCAATTCCATCGAGCCTGAGTCAGGTAGTACTCCGGGAGGCATGATTGCTGAATTTTGGGATGTCGAGGTGATACTCGATCCGAAGCTCTTCAACTCCGCTCGGTGGCTAGCAATCAGTTCCACTTGGTTTCTCCGCTAAAAAAAACAGCCATGTGGCGTCCGCTTTTTTTACAGTCCCGGTCTCGGGACCGGGGGTGTATAACTATAACTAACCACCTTCCCGTTAGAGGGGGGCTACACGGACACTGCGTCAAGAGGGGTGCCACAAGTTCGTGAATGGCCGCGCGGGGAATGCTTGATCCTATATTTGCAGCTTATAGCCAAAAGTTTAATGCCCCCGGTTAGCCAGCAATTCTAAGCGGACAGCTGCCGATAATCAAGCCTCAGAGTACTTATGTACGCACAAGGGTACAGACAGGCTGACGCGGGCAGCTTGTTTGTTTGGTAATCACGAATTGCGCTGCTGCTGCCCGGTTTAACACGGCGGTAATATACACAAACCCTTGTACAGACAATATACTGGGCTGCCGATTTGCCACTGTTCCAGCTCTCGTGAACCCCAGGCAGCGCGGCCGTGAGATGGGCTGGCTAGGGAAGGCAACGAATACCGAGACTGCGGGTTTGGACTGCTGGTTGGAGTGGTTCAACGTTCCGCTAACCAAACGGCTGCGTTTCCCAAATTTAGGATGCCGCTGGACGGCTTCGTTGCTAGAAGCATAAAGATGCAAGAAAGGGCCTCTTTCAAGCTGCCTCCGTTCGACCCTCGTTCCTCTCCCACTCGAAAGCACGGCGATCCGGAAGAAGGCTCTTTTGGCTCCTTCGTCTGGGGACATCCTAAACGCGAGTAGCAGTTACTCTGTATAATGAGCCGGATTCTAGACCGGTACCCTGAGTATCGCACGACCGCACGACTGGACGAGCTGCGCGCCACCGAGTACGGCTATCTCGACGAGCAGGACCATCTGTACCTGGACTACACCGGCTCCGGGCTCGCTGCCCGGGCACAACACCGGGCGCATGAGGAGCGCATCGCGCGCACGCTGTTTGGCAACCCGCACTCGACAAACCCCACGAGCGAAGCCGCCACGGAGCTGGTGGAGCGGACGCGGGCGCGGGTGCTGGAGCACGTCAATGCGTCGCCAGACGAGTACACGGTGGTCTTCACGCCCAACGCAACGGGCGCGGCGCGGCTGGTGGGCGAGGCATACCGGTTCCGGAGACGCTCGCGGCTGGTCCTGACGTTCGACAACCACAACTCGGTCAACGGGATACGGGAGTTTGCCCGCCCCCGACACGCGCGCACAGTCTACGTGCCTGGGCGGGCGCCGGAGCTGCGGGTGGACACGGCGGCGGTCGTGTCGGCGCTGGCCCGCCGGAGCGGTTTGTTTGCGCCAGCGTCTTCACGGCGGAGTGGCCTGTTTGCGTTCCCGGCGCAGAGCAACTTCAGTGGCGTACGACACCCGCTGTCGTGGGTGGGCCTCGCGCAGAAGCGCGGCTACGACGTGCTGTTGGACGCGGCGGCTTACCTGCCGACGGAGACACTGGACCTCTCGGTGGTACAGCCCGAGTTTGTGATTGTGAGCTGGTACAAGCTGTTCGGCTACCCGACGGGTGTTGGATGTCTCATCGCCCGTCGCAGTGCGTTGGCGCGCCTCAACCGCCCTTGGTTCTCTGGCGGCACCATCCACGCCGTTAGTGTGGGGATGCCGTGGCACTCGATGGCGGCGGGCGAGGCCGGTTTCGAGGACGGCACGCTCAATTTCCTGTCCATTCCAGACGTTCACTTTGGATTGGACTGGCTGGCGGGCATTGGCATGCCGGTGATACAGACGCGGGTGCGGTGCCTGACCGGCTGGCTTCTTTACCGCCTGAGCTGCCTGGAACACAGTGATGGCAGCCCGATGATTAGGATCTACGGCCCGACCGACACCAAGTCACGCGGTGGCACGGTGACATTCAACTTCCTCGATGCAGCTGGCAAGGTCGTGGACGAGCGTCTAGTGGCCATCGAGTCAACTGCGGCGAGGATTTCGTTGCGCACTGGCTGTTTTTGCAACCCAGGAGGGGGCGAGAATGCATTCAACATTGGCATGGCGACACTGCGCCCACTACTCTGGTCCCGAACAACCTCTATAGACAAGTACATACGCATCATCGGCCTTCCATCTGCCGGGGCCATCCGCGTCTCGTTCGGCCTCGCATCCACCTCTGCGGATGTGGACCGGTTCATCGCCTTTGCCAAAAAGACATACCAGGACCGCATAACCACCACGGACGGCCTCCCATCGCGTGAACACTGCTAGGACTGAAGCCACCCCACTATTCCCACCCCTTTTGACTATTATTTTTTTTTTTTTCCTCAGCCGCGCCTCCTTTCTCTCTACACACTCTTACGTTCAACCCCCGAACATAGCATTCACGACGGGATCGGTGTGGTGGATATACTTATATCAGAACATGTCAATTTTTTTTTTTTTTTTTTTTTTTAAAAAAAAAAAAAAAAAAACCAACGTAACTAGGGGCATGTATTGAAAAAAAATTAGGCTAGTTTAATTTAATTTTTTTTTTTCAGATACAATGAGAAGAAGAAGAAGTTCGTCATGGGTCTAGAACAAAAAAAAACATAATTAGATTCAAGGAAAAAGAAAGAAAAAAAAAAGGAAGAAAATGAAATAGAATAGGATTGGCGTAACGCTCCCTCCCCCCCCGGTCTGACGCTCCCCCCATCGAAAGTGTAGGGCAATCCCGCAGCTCCGGGGGGAGGGGAGGAGGGAGGCCGCGTCGTCGTCATACATGTATGTATGTATGTGCCCTACGTCCCGCGGGGGGGGCAGACAAAGTTCCTTGGCCCGGCCCGCCCGTTCGTTCGCCCACCAGGTGTAGAGTACACATGTACATGTACATATATATATATATATACGCACGCACCATAATAATAATAATAATAATAATAATAATTCCTACTGCTGCTGCTGACAACCCCAACCCCGCACGGCAAATCACCGTCCCCCCCTCCCTCCTCCCCCAATCCAATCCCAACTTTCTGACTGCCCGCTACTCCGGCTCACACACTATCTCAGCAATACATGTATATATATATATATATATATGTGCATTCGCATACGTTATCAGGATTCGCCTGTCTGTCTGTCTGTCTGTCTGTCTGCGGTGGTGGTGGTGGTGGTGGTCAGCAAAACAGGCGGGGGAGGGAGGAGGATGATGGGGGAGTTCGGATACGCTTGCCGAAGATATGGGACGGGATGGGATGGGGCTTCTTTCTTTCTTTCTTTTTTTTCTTTTCTTTTCGGGTGCCGGGTGGGATTGGATTGGATGGGATTGAATTGGATTGGGATTGGATTGGATTGGGATTGGGAAATGCTGCTGTGTGTTGCACTGTGCAGGGCTGTTATGCAAGTGTAATGCAATGCAGTGCAAATGCGATGCGCTGGGGCGCCGGTTTTTTTTTTTTTGGGGGGGGGGGAGTGTGGGTGGGTTGATGTCATGGGTGGCTTTTTTTTTTTTTTCGGCTGGGGGAGCGGGGAGGGGGGGGGGGGAGTAAGAAACCCGAAAATAAATTGAAATTAAATCGAATTGAATTAAATTAAATTATATTATATTATATTATTTTTTTTCCCCCTGTTTTTCTCCTGGGAACTTTTTTTTCTTCTTCTGGAGGAAGTGGGGGAAAGTGAGAGAAAAAAAGGGAAAGAAAAGAAAGAAGAATACAACGTATTGCGGTGCAAATAGCGGGAGTAGAGAGAGATGATGATTGTGTATATATAGATAGATAGATGGTATGGTCAGACACTGACCCCCCCCCTCCCCTCCCCACATCCACATCCACATCCATATACATATCCGCATCTACATCCATCCATCCATCCATCCATCCACAAGCCAGTCCGCTGGACAAGTTGTAAGAACATTCTCACAGCCCCCTTATATGGATTATATGTCAGCTCTATTGACTGGAAGGTTATTTTCCCACGTTTTTTTTTTTTTTTTTTCTTAGGTAGGGGGGGGGGGGGTTGCATTGGCATTGGCTATTTATTTATTTTGTCTGTCTGTCTGCGGTGTGCGTGCGTATGTGAGGAGGGAGGGTGGGGTGTTTGTGGGTGTTTGTGGATGTTTGTGGATGTTAAAGGGAGGAAGAAATAAGGGGGGGGGATTGTGTGGTTGGGGAGGGGAGGTCACTAGGTTGGTTGTGGGAGTTGCTGCTGGGGTGGACAGGTGGGGTTTGCTTAGGATAGCACCCCGTCTAGTGCTCTAGCTTCTATGAGCATTCCAGGCTGATATCTGGTAGATAGGTGAGGCGCCCGTATCCCGGTGACCTTGTACCTCGTAGGAGTCGAAGGCACTTCTTCCTTGGCCGCCTCGAACATGAGACTGCTAGCTAGTTCAGTTTGAGATTTGTGGGTAGGTTGGCAGAGGCCGATTGTCACCATGGCTCCGGCGTTCCCTTGAGTAGACGTCGCCCCGGGTTCCGGCTTTGTCGGACCGATGCACGGATGCTCTCCGAGAGACACCATCAGCCTTAGACCACGGGCTTCGCATTTGCGTTTGTCAAGCCCAAGCGCCATCATTACCAGTAGATAGGCTCCTTCGTGGTGGTCTGTTTCTGGGACAATTCGCCACGTACCCGTTCCACGCTCATCAAAAAGCCACATAAGCATCAACTCCGCGCGAGAGCACTCCGCTCCGCCGCCCTGTATCCCAGTAGTAAGTTTCTGTTTGACATAGTCGGGATATCTCAAAAACACACCTATACAACTTGCGGCGCATCGCATCCCTGAAATAGCTTTAACTAATCTCCGCCTATATGGCCAAGTGCAATAACAATCTCGAACATCGGTGGGGAGCCTTCCCACCTCGTCATCGGGGCGACACTGCCCATCTGCGCCGTGCATTGCCTCTCGGACGCGTAGTCGGAGACACGAGCAGAGGGCACTCGGCATTAGCGCCACCACATCTAAAGTCCTAGATATGGTTGGGATGCTGGCGAGAATTGCCCGGATATCGTCCTGCGTTTAGGGAATGCACAGCTGATCGATCCAGCAGGCAGCATGCTTATAACCCCGCTCACTACCGTTTTCGATACAGAGCATCGCCAAGTGGACAACCAATGGACTGGACATCCCACTCCATTCCCAGCTCCATTGACAGGATATTGCCCTCTACGTCATGCCCAACAGCGACACCCCTCCGGCCAAACTCGCCCCAGGTGTATGAGACTGCGTTGGCCAAGCTTTTCTCTAGGTCGACGTCCTCAAGTTCGACTCTCAGATGCAAGAACGACTCGTCGCAGAGAGTGCACGCGAGGCTGTGAGCGTATAAGAAAGTGTCGGCAGACTGAGAATCGCCCACTGTGTACAGTGTTGTGCTGCTTATCCATCCAGTCCGTGCGGTTGCCGACTAGGCTCGCCATTATAATAAGTTTATGGTCGGCGCTTACTTCTCGAAGCTGCAACCCCGCGGTTGAGGTGGGTGGCGGGCGAGGGCAAAACGAACGCACACCATTGTCATGCTGGGAAATTGATCACCCCCTCCCTGCGTCCAAACTCTTCGCAATTAACAGAGGACAAGATCCAACTCTAACTCTTGTGGTGCCGCAGCGGCGCTGTATATTACTGCCGCCGGGATTCGTTGCCACCTCGGGATGTTTTATTTCGGTTTCATTGTTTTAAGGCCCCCACCTCATTTCTTTCCTCTCTACTAGCGTGAGAGTACAGAGTATTCACTCCATAATAAGTTCAAAGCCAATATTCACGTTTTCTGGAGCTTCCCTTTGCTTCATTTTTCTTCGTAACCCTGGCTTATCGTTCTAAGGCATGATTCTCGTACCTATCTCTTTAATCTGTCTGTATTGCCTCTGTGGCTGGAGTATCGTCTGCAGGCTGTGCTTCTCACCACTCGCCAAGATACCGGGGCCGTGGTTGACGGCACTAACAGGACTTTGGCTGAAGTATAACGAATTCACAGGCAATCGCCGAGTATATGTGCAGAGCCTTCATGAGAGATACGGTGCGGTGATCCGTCTTGCGCCGAATGAAGTCTCGTTTGCAACATACCACGCGGCGAAGGAGATTTACGCCTCTGGTGGGAGTGGGTACGACAAGACTGAGTTTTATAGTGCGTTTGAGAGGTGCGGTGTAAGGTAACCATCTAATTTCAGACCTTGAGGAAGAAAATCCGATTGACTTGCTTGCTGCTGGCATAGGAATATATTCTCTATGCTCTCCAAAGACGAGGTTCGTATGAGTGGGTATGTCAGATTCGCTGCGTGGTGACTCTTTTAAGCATAGCAAAAGAAGGCGGCTTTTAGTTGATCGGTATGCAAATAAGAATATCCTCCAACCGGCAGTGATTGGTGCAATCCGTGAACGCGCAAGGGCGTTTGTGTCCAAATGCTCAGAGACTGTTGGAACTAGCGTAGATGCATATGTAAGGGCGGTCTGGCCACCCTGGGGTATTTCTGGAACCTGCTCTCTCAGAAATGTCCTGTAAATCACCGATAAAGAACTGCTGATACGGTTGTCCTTAGGTCTACCTCCACTGCTATGCCCTGGACTGTATTACACACCTTCTATTTCACCCATTTGGAACTCACTCAATCGAGGATCCGGAAGATTTGGGGATGGTTCAAGAGCTCTCCTACTACGATAGCCTCAAAGGTAAGATGCTCTATTGTATGCGCTTCCATCACTGGAATACTCAAGACTTCTAAGCTCGTCTACTGAAATACTACTCGCCACTCCTCTCCGCCGTCCTCGGAACACTTTTCAGCCCCGAGCGAGTTCAACATGGCTCTATTGTGGACCGGTACATCCATGGGACCTGCAAGGGTGATCCAGCCGAGTATACAGTACTTTACAGGCTCCGGAACCAGAAAGAAAAATTGCAAGAAATGGAAATTATTTCAGAGTGTTCAGATCATCTCTCGGCAGGAGTTGACACTACGGGGGACGCTCTTTGCTTTCTGATGTGGAAGCTTTCTCAGCCAGGTTGCTTCCGTATTCAAGACCAGCTGCGGGAGGAGCTAGTAACAAACCCCGATGCTGCATTCGACGACCTGCCATACCTTAATGCTGTGGTGAAGGAAGGCTTGCGTTGTTTCCCTCCAATACCTATGTCGCTTCCCCGGTATGTCCCATACGGAGGCCGTTCTATTGAACATTACTACTTGCCGGCAAACACAATAGTGAGCTGTCAAGCTTTCACGCTTCACCAATTCGACGAAACTGTCTTCCCCATGCCCAAAAACTTCATTCCTGAAAGATGGCTTGAAACGGAAGGAAACGTGGAGAGGGATAGACTATTATTTGCATTTGCAGCGGGTGGTCGTGGCTGTATTGGGAAAAGGTAATGTGGTTTTTTTCATTCTGGGTTAGGGTATGAATTGTAATGCTGACTGGAAAGTTTGGCCATGGCGGAAATGAAGAGCCTCCTGCGGGAAGTTTACTCGCGATATAGAACGCGTGTTGCACTAGGGAAGACGGGGTGTATGGATATGTCTGACCAGATCATCTCTTCCCGTCCAAAGGGTCAGGTTTGTCACCTGTTGTTTGAACTTGTTACCATTTGAGGAGGGAGTGCGTATATGAAGACGGATTTTAGCGCAGCTCGGGCCCTTTCTTCATGTGGTGATATAAAGGCCGGGTTATATTGGCTTCGTGTGGGGATATGCCCTAATACGACCTGCACATGGAAACTCTGTTCTGCTAGTCTAAATGATATCCGAGGATGCGCAATGTCCGTGCTTGACTCCTATTCTGGCTAGCTTTGTTGATATGAATCTTGCAAACTTAGCTCCACCACATAGACCTTCATCACTGCTCATGTTAAGAGGTTTGTTATTGTCATTTTCGTTGGCTGGTACAAATTTACTCCTTGATTCTTCCCGTGTTTAAGGCGGCGGTAATTCGATATCCGCAGGGCAGGGCTTCGGGTTGAAGTAATGGGACTGGTTGGGGGCCATGGCAAGCATGGAAAACCGGTATACCAAATGTTGACCAGCTGCTCCAGCCGAGGAGGAAAATGGCCGGGAGGGGTTTCTCGGGTATAATCATTGGTTGGCTGCCGCCGCTCTAATATTGTCCTTGACTGAAACCACGTAATATTGCTGCTTTAACGTCAGCTCCCTTCCGCTCTTCGCTCGTCCAAACATCAATGGGGTGCACTTGGAAGACCAAGTCACCATCAGCTCTCCCTACCGAAGACCGACATCGACCCCAACTCGCGCCGGAGGAATGGACCCTACGTCTCCAATTGGAATGCTCTTGTTGAGCAAAGGCTCCACCGGAGATCCTGATTCACGGTTGGGTTCCGCAGCACCTGAGTGAGTCCTCCGCCAGCCCATAACAGTTTGCAAGCGCGCCTAACGTCGGAGGACATAAGGATCGTCGCTGTCCACGGGTTTTGTGGTCACCGAGAGCAGTCATGGGCACATATAGACCAGGCGTCGGGCGGGGAGACAATGTGGTTAAAGGATTTCCTTCCGGATTACGTCCCCGGTTCGCGCGTCATGACTTTTGGATACAATCTCCAGAGCGAGGGCATATCAGCTCTTGAGATAAGGGAAAAGGCGATTGAACTACTAGAGGCGCTCTCCGCCGGTAGAAGCGCAGATGGGGTGGGTGGCGTATATCACGAAGCGTTTTGTCAGCGGGGAAACTGATTGATTGTCTGCGACAGAACCGTCCGATTGTATTCATCGGTCATAACCTCGGGGGTACCATCATAATGCAAGTGAGAGCGACCCCCTCCCTTCCTCGCCCAAACTATACCTTTATCCTTCGGAGTGAAATAGATTCTGACTCTCCGCTATTCAGGCACTTTTGACTGCAGGCAACCAGAGCACCTACTCGGTCATTGCGGCTAGCACATCCCTCTTGGTGAGTTGTGGCACCAACAGCTACGGCGTCCCCTAGAATGACTACACCTGCCCTTGAACCCATCTCCTAACGCCTACTCGCCTAGCCGCATGGCAGGTCGTGACGGATGAAATACTCACCTGTGTCTTAGTTATTTTTTGGGACTCCGCATAGGGCTGCTGACCCATCTGCATGGGAGAGGTTGGCTTACAATATGATCTCCACGACGCGTCGGAAGTATCGAGGGAAGCTTTCTAAGATCCTAAAGAATTCGTCGCGAGCATTAATGGGGGTTAGTGAAGCATATTACGCGATAGCCGGAATATATAGCACAGTAAACTTTTACGAACAGGAAGAGATTAGGTCGCTAGGCTCTCGGGTTAGTTGCTCCTTCTTCTCTCTCATCTGTATGTTAGTTTATCGGCCCTATCCTGCCTACATAAAAGACGGGTTGTTGGTAGTGATTGTAGTAAGCTGACTTGATATAACCAGGTAGTTGACCAGCACGAAGCGACACTGGACGTTCCTGGTGAGAAACGGGTGGGCATAAACCGAGATCACTTTAAGGTCTGCCGGTTTACTACTGCGGAAGACGAGGCGTTTAGGCTAGCATGCGAGGAGATAAGAAATGCTTCGAGTTCGTACTACTCGCGGAATCATTCCCTACCTAGCATGTTCCCGTATTCACGTATAAGTTAACAGATCCCGATAACGACTATATTGAATGCCTACGAACGCTCTCGACTCTAGACTGGAAGAATTACTCCCCAAGCACCCCGCTGCCACATCCGAAGACATTACACTGGATCAATGACAATGAAGCCTATAACTCATGGCTCAAGAATACCAAGTCGTGCATTCTGCAGATAAACGGACGATCCGGATCCGGGGTATCTGTACTCGCGTCATTTCTATCGAAACTTCTATTGACCAGTGTCCCGGACGCGACCATCGTTAACTTCTCCTTCAACGCTGAAGATGATCGCCAAAACTCCACTCACAAGATGTTCGTCTCTCTCGCCCGTCAGCTGTTGTCCCACGATCCGTCATCATTTACCTATGTTCGCTACCTATACAAACTAATCGCGGAAGAGTCTGACTGGAAAATTGGAAACGTGTGGGCATTTTTCCGATCAATGCTCACCTGCCCCCGTCAACGCATGATTATTTGCATAATCGATGGGGCCGGCGAGTGCGACCCCTCTCAGAGACAGTATCTAGAAGACCTGCTAGCGCTAGCCGGGTCAAGTGAAACAAACTTTAAGATCATTATTACTGGCGGCGCCGTTGCTGCCGCCCGTCCACTAATGCCTTCTTTAGCGATCGATCTGGATGTGCAGACTGGGGCGCGGGCCGACATCGAGCGTATTGTGGCGAGCGGCATATCAGCACTTGTTCAGACGAGACCGGCATTCCTCGACTTTAAAGAAGAACTTCTACAAGATCTCCTCCGCCCTAATGCAACTATCCTCACTTCCACACTTATGTTGAAGAGGCTCGAGGTCGTTCAGATTCGCTCGACACCGGTGTCAGTACGCAGAGAGTTGGAATCGCTCCCTCGCAGCTTACCTGAGGCCTACAAATGCTTAATCGAGAGTATCCCGCCGGAGAGTTCGTCGTGGGCCTGGAAGGCTATATCTTGGATTCTCCATGCTTTTAGGCCCCTTAAGGTTAACGAACTGGCTCTTGCCCTCGCCATCGACCGTGATGGCGGCCCCCTTCCTTCCGGCGACGATCAAATACCACAGGATCTTCCCAGGGACCTCAGGCATGCGCTTGGCGGCCTTGTTAGGATCCAGAGCGATGAAGTCTTACTTGTGCATAAATCTGCTAAGGAGTTTCTCCTCAAGGGGCACGATGGGCCTTGCCACGCTATGGACCATGCGAGCATTGCGCAAGCATGTCTGGCCTACCTCTCGAACATCGACCCTCCACCCGTGACTTACGACGGAGGCGAGCCTCAAATTTCCCTCTCGCCAGCGAAGCATTATGACCTACTGAACTATGCGGTTCAACACTGGCCTACACACTACCGCCTTGCGAAGGACAAATCATCAATTTATCACAGCGCGTCAACATTTCTCCAAAACAAGAGACTGATGCATATGTGGTCTGAGCTGCATTGGTGCCAAGGGAACCCGGCTACTCGACGGCGTTTATGTTTCAACGACCCGTTGCCTGTTGCCGCTGAGCTTGGTTTTAACGATATTGCCGACGCTCTGTTGAAGAGATCTCCGCTCGATGACGGCTATCGATCGATGGCGCTGGACGTGGCCGCGGAGAGGGGAGATGAGGATCTCGTGGCACAGCTACTTAGGTCACGAGCGTCGATCACGGTAGCGTTGCACTTGGCGGCTCAAAACGGCCACACGAACGTTGTATCGCATTTATTGGCAGCTGGAGCGCCCAAGTCGGCATGGGACCATACCCACTCGACTCCCCTGCATCTTGCCGCACGGAGCGGGTATCAGCAAGTGGTGGCGAAGCTCCTCCAAGCTGAATCAGACGCAAGCGCATCTAATGCAGACGGCTCCACTCCACTTCATCTAGCAGCAGAATTCGGACATGTGGAGGTGATTCAGTTGCTTCTCGATGCCGGGGCGATTCCAGGTATGACTGACAAGGACGGGTCAACACCATTGCACCTAGCAACAAAATCGGGTCAGTTAAAGGCTGTGAAAAAGCTCCTCGATACTAGAGCGGAGGTGGATGCGACTGATCATTCCGGGTCGACACCGCTACACCTCGCAGTAGCATCTAGGCAGGTAGAATTAGTAAAAGCTCTCCTCGAACTTCACCCAAGCCTTAGCGCTGTCGATCACCGGGAACGGACCGCACTACATTTAGCAGTCCTGGCGGGACACATCGATGTGGTGGAACAGCTCCTCAGTTTGGGGTCTGATGCGAAAGCCGTGGATGCCAAGGGCTCGACGCCACTGCACATAGCGGCTTCCGAAGGGCATTTAAATGTGGTTAAGTGTCTTCTTGGAGCCAGTGCAGATCCAAGAGCATCCGACAGTGAGGGGTGTTCCCCCCTGCACTTGGCTGCACGCAATGGGCATTTGCAATTAGTAGAGGAGCTTCTCCAGGCCGACCGAGACCGGGGAGAAGCCAGTAAGGATGGGTCAACCCCCATGCACTTCGCGGCGGCGAATGGACACTTAGACGTGGTGAGGGCCCTCATTGATGCCAAAATGTCTGTGACGGCTATGGATAGTTCGGGCTCCTCGCCACTACATCTCGCTGCTCGGGGGGGGTATCTGGAAATGGTTAAGACGCTCCTCAGCGTGGAGGCCGTCAGTAACATAACAGACCATACCAACTCTACTCCGCTACATCTGGCTGCCCAATTTGGACATGTAGAAGTCATCAGGGTCCTCCTCGGAGCAGGGGCAGACCCTGAGGCAGTCGACCAAGGGCAGTCCAGGCCCTTGCACCTAGCAGCACAATCGGGGCATTTACAGGCAGCCCAAAGTCTCCTTGATGGGGGGGCTGACGCAGATGGAGGCAGCGATAATGAATCCTCGCCGCTGCACCTAGCAGCGAAATCTGGGCGTTTGGAGATCGTGAAAACACTTCTCGCAAGGGGGGCTGATGTAGAAGCCAAAGATGACGACGGTTGCACTCCGCTACTCTTGGCCGCCGAGGAGGGACATTTGGACGTTGTGAAGGAACTTCTCGGAGAAAAGGCAAACGTGAAAGCGGTTAGCGATGCGAAACGCACTGCGCTTCACTTCGCGGCCCAACACGAAAACCCAGATGTGCTAGCAGAGCTTCTCGAAAAAGGAGCAAACCCGAAGTCAGCCGACAGCGATAAAAGGGCACCATTGCACTTAGCAGCGGAAAGAGGACATGTGAAAGTGGTGAAGAGACTTCTCGCTGCTGGAGTGGATCTAGACATGACCGATAACCTAGGGAATACAGCGCTGTGGCTAGCCGCCGATAAGAATTTCGCGGAGGTAGTGAGCGATCTCCTAAATGCTGGGGCCAATGGAGACCTCGCGAACAACAATCGAGCGACACCTCTATACGTAGCGACCTATTATGGGCATGTCCCAGCCATCCAAGAACTTCTGCGACATAAAGTGGATGTCGACTTCGTTGGACCAGCTGGCTGGACAGCACTACACGCTAGCTTCGACTTCCCCGAAATTATCAAACTAATTGTCGAAGCAGGGGCTGAGGTAAACATATTAGGAGGGACGGACGGTACTCCATTGTGGCTAGCCACAGCCAACGGTCTTCTAGAATCGGTCAGAATATTCTTTGAACTAGGAGCAAATCCGATAGCGAAGGGCAAAGCCGGCTCTACACCCCTGCATTCTGCTGCTTCGTCGGGAGGCGTGGAAGTCCTCCGGCTTTTCCTGGAACATATTGACTTTAGCCCAGATGTGAGGGACGATTCTGGATATACGCCATTGCGGGAAGCCATATATCACAACCAAGAAGACGTAGTAAAGCTGTTGATAGACAGGGATGATGTCGATATAAATCAGAAAGATGACGAGGGAACGTGTCTACTTCACTTGGCAATAGAGATGGGCCACAAAGAATTAACGAACATACTATGCGATAAGGGCGTGAACCTTACCGGTCTTGGTGATCAGCTAATGATGTTCGCATCGAGCCAGGGCGATGCCAACGGCATACAGGCCCTCATGCGTCGGGGAGTGGACCCAAACAAGACAGACAAGCACGGGTGGACTCCGGCATTCCTAGCCTCAGTACTTGAAAAGAAGGAAGCTCTCGACGTACTTCTAGCCGTTCCAGGCGGAATTCAGCCTTCGGAAATCCGCCCACTACGATCGACATTATGGAGTAAGACCGACCATTCGCAGCAATTAGAGTTGGATGAAGATTGCCTAACCGTGAAATATATTACCGACCCGGACGCGGAAACCCTAGGTGGGCGAACAAGCCTCGCTCTTCTGACTAGACTTGAAAGCTCATCAGTAAACCAGCTGTCGGTGCTATTCGTGCAAACCATCCTATTTCACCCAGAATGGGTACCTTTTACTTTGAGATTGAAGTAATCGATTGTGGTGAAAACTAGTGCGTCTCCTAAATGAAAACCTACTTAAATATAGTTCATATCTCCTAACTGTCGTACAATTAGTGCCATCGGAATCGGATTAATGAGCGGAAACAACGAGTCAAGTCTCTCCCAGATGCCAGGTTGGGAAGAATCGACGTGGGGATACCACGGAGATGATGGACAGCGCTACTCGGCAGGCCAGGGCACTCCGTATGCTGAGGTGTGGGCCACCGGCGATGTAATTGGGTGTCATATTAATCTTGAAAACGGAGAACTATTTTATACAAGAAATGGAGAGTCCCTTGGTATGTCATTGAGGAATCCATCATGAGATTCAAGGAAGCTTACCATTTTCCCCAGGAATCGCGTTCACGGACGCAAAGGGATGCCTGTTCCCAGCAGTTGGTATCCAATGTAAGGGTGCGCATATCCGGGCGAATTTCGGAGCTCTACCTTTCAGGACCATTGTCAGCGAGCTTAAGGATCCAAGCGGACGGATAGATACCAAGGTTGTCGATGAGCCGAAAGATGAGACTGCTCAGGAAGAAACAAAAAACGAGGACGAACCCAAGGACGATGGGCCCGGGGATAGAGCTGTTCCGTTCCGACACCCATGGGCCCCTAATTAAACAAACCAACTACTAAAAACCCCCATCCTAATATATCCGCTACAAACACCACCGGCACCACCCAGCCCTCCCTGCAACATTATCCACCATGATTTTCCTAGTATGGTATGGGGGAAAACAAATTTAGGTGTGCAACGGAGTTATGTATTAACTAACTAACCTTGGCTTTCCACCTCTTTTTTTTTTTTTTCCGCAGGGTTAATGGGTTTTGCAGGGACATTCATTGTACGGAGCGCGGGCTTGAATTTCTTTTTTATCCCCCTTCTTTCGTGTACTGCTCAATAGTACTTTTTTGCGTTGCTTTGATGGGTTGGTTACTGAGAATATGGGGTTAAATTTTTTTTTCGGAGAACTAAGCGCTGCAAGAATACGATCGGGGCAATGGACTTCATTCTTATAGCGCGATTACTCTCATAGCAAAGAGCCTGGGATCGGGGTAGGGCCGCGTATTCATATTCCATACATGATCTGAAAGCAAGACAAATTCATGCACTCAGCACACTATTTCCTCTTGCTTTGGGCAACATCCACCAGTCCAATGGGGCGTTTGAGCCTAACCCTTGACTCCGCCTTATTCCCAGCGTTAGGTGCACCAAGCCCTGCCAGCACGGCAGAGAGATTCTGCACTTCGAGAACTAGTCAGAAAATGCTTAACCATGATAGCAAGAATATATACATACTTGTGAGGGCGCTTAGAGCAGATGGCGTGGCGGGGAAGCCAGACACGGCCGTGCTGGTACAGTCGAGTCGCGGTGCAATAATATGGTCCGGGCAATGGACTCCATTCTTGTAGCACGATTACTCTTGTAGCCGGGGCTAGGGATCGGGGTGGAGCCACATTATAACGCGAGATTCTTGCAGCGCGACTCGACTGCATTTGCAACATACAGGATCTGAAAGCAAGACAAATATTCATACTCCTAGAACTATTTCCTCCTGCCCTAGGCGACATCCACCAATCCAATAAAACGTTTGAGCCTAGCCTCCAGCGCTGTTCTATTTCCAGTGTTGGGCTCGTCAAGCCCTGCCAGAACAGCAGAAAGATTCTGGGCTATATCCAAGCATTAGTTTCGAAAATGCTCGGCCATGACGGTAAAGGTATGTATACACTTGTGAGAGGCGTTCAGAGCAGACCGTGTCGCAGGGAAGCCGGGCATGGCTGCACAGAGGTAGTTGCATGGACCAACTGGGCAAGGCTTGCGTTCGGGCCGGTGGCTGAGCTGTTCCACAGCCTGGCGGTCGAATTTGAATCCCTAAAAAAACTAGTTAGTAAGAGCTTAAATAAATTTAGAAATACTGACCGTGCACGCATTTCTATCGTGAGATGCGTCACTTCTTCTCTGAAGTCGGCGGTGGTTTCTCATTGGTGAGATAAGAGTTTGCATTTGAGCTAGCAAGTCTAACTACCCATCTACCTAAGGGGAGTTGAACGGTCTTGTGGGGTTGGATAGAGAGTCTGTCTGACTATTATTTACAATATAGTTATTCACATTATTATCAGAAACTAAACTTAGTATCACACATATACGACACCTCTATTTACTTGCAGCCTCCCCGTCTTCGGGTCCGACTCGAGCCTTGAAGCTACGATACTAGACTCCTATCGCAAAAGCATTTGGTATGTACTCTTTTTTTTCTCATTTATGCTACAGGTTGGTGGCGATATAGTGCAACATTTTCCCAATAGCCTCGACACCATAGACAACCTCTTGGCACTGGCTGCCCTCTAGATGTTGCAGTAGCCCACTGATAGATGTGAATCTCTTGTCGCAATCAGTATCTGGGCACTTGAAAGCGTGTGCGTCGTGGGCTGGCGAAGATAGATGCTGTTGAAGTCCGCCAATTAGGCCGAAGGATCTGTCGCACTCTGGACACTCGTAGCGCCAGAGGCTGTAGTTGAAGTGTTCAGGGCCGGCGTCGGGGTGTTGATGGTTCTGTAGGTAGGATCCCATTCCCCGGACAATGTAGTGATTGTGTTGGTAGCATCGAGCCGCGAGTTTGCGGAGCTCCGCATCATTTGTGCCGCAAGGGCAATTGCCGGACTCGAGGTGGATCATCATCGCAGAATGTGAGAGGAAGCGCCGGTAGCAGCCGAAGCACTCTAGGTCTCGGATTCGATGGATTTTTCGATGCTATATCGATAGGATTAGCCTTTAAACTCCCGGTGGTGAATACTATATATCAGAGAAATTGTTGTCTACCTCTTTCAGGCTATTCGCAGTATCGAAGTCTCTGTCGCAGTGATCGCACCAATTGTGCTTCTCGCTTGTCTTCCAGTGGTTCAACAACGCCTCCTTTGAATTGAAGTCCGGCCTTGGCCAGCACTTTAAGCAAACGCCGTGGATCGAGGACTCTTGGTAATGGGTTTCCAGGGCTTCACGTGTGGGGCCTTCAAAGTAGCATATCTTACGGCCGCACCGGTGCACGATCTCGCCATCCCTGACATAGCGTCCAGTCATGGGGTGTCCACAGTCCCTTTCGTCCTTGCATCGTGGGCATAGGTCGTAGTTACCCGAATTGCAGACCTCGCAGTGCCAATGCAAGTCAAGAGGTCGTTGGCAGCATCTGTTGCAGGAGATCCGAAAGACCGGAAAATTTGAGAGCATGGTTTGGATGTCGTAGCGTCTGATGAAGGGTCATAGTCAGTTTGATCTCACGGATGAATGCGCGATATTAACGAGTAGCACCAACAGTATTTCACTTCGGTTTGGCCCTCTGCAGGTAACCGCCCGCACGCTCAGTGTTCTGTCATCGGTGTTCGATGGATCGATGATGTCTGATAGAAGAGAAGAGAAACAGGGGTTGAGGCCCCAGCCAAGCCAGAATTACATAATCAACCACACAATTTCCGGCATGGCCTGTTGCGTGCTCTGGAAGTGATCTGCTTGGTGCTGCAATAACCAGATTTTCTTCGCAAAGTGCAGTCTGTTCGTGAAGCTGTTCGCGAAGTTGCCCGTTGGGCAATGCATACGGCTGTTCTGTACTGGTTAGTCAAAACGTGGTTGCAGCAGATGTGCAGGTCGCTACCAAATCTGTGGAATTTGGAGTTAAAGCGGCACTTGTCGCCAGGAAACCCATCAGTCACTGAGTCCCTCAGACTAGACCACTTCCCCGAAAGAAACTAGTTTGCATAAGGCGTATGTATGGGGCAGTCGTTGTGGGGGAGCGGGATCGAAATCTGTAAAAACTTTAGTGTTGGAAATAGGCGATCAGTTAGTTGATCATTGAAATCTTCCTATTGGGTTCGATAGTGCCAACGCCACCACCTTTCCACCGACCGTAATACAATCGAGTCGCGCTGCGGGAATATGGTCGGAGCAATGGTGTTGGAACGATGGACGGAGTAGATAGATGTAATTGATTGAGTCTATCTAATGGAATGTGTGTGTGTCGATATAAACACGCTAAGTTTATGTACGAGCATAAAGTAATGCTCGAGCGTGTTAACACGCTTTCAACAAATGGACTCCATTCTTATAACGTGATTATTCTTATATATTCTTATAGTAAGAGCCCAGGATTGGGGTGGAGCTGCACACTCATATTCTTATAACATGATAATTTTTATAACATGTTATTAATACGCGGCTCCACCCATCGCCCCAACCATATTCTTACACCGCGACTCAACTGTATTGCCTTGATGCAAGAATATTTCTCGGGTGTTCGTACAGAGTAGGTATATTATTGGATTCCACATAGGGCGTGATTGTTAAACATACAAGTACCTCGAACTCCCGTCCAGAACCAAATTCTGTGTTGTTGCACACTCTTGAGAAAAAGCAGCATGATGTCTAACCGGGATTCACTGCGATGTGTCAGATTCACGTGTCTTGCCGCTGCGTCAAATTAAGCCTCACTCGGCTGTTTTTTATTTCTCTCCTCCGGCAGAACTACATGCTGAGAACCGACAAGCTATTGGCTTACTACCAGGTGCTAGGGGCGAGATGGAGGTGGAACACGTCTTTGGTGCGGTGATTGCTTGGTGGCCACTGCCGATAATTGGTATAGTGGGCTGCTGGCGCGCCTGTGCAACGTCGGAGGGAGACATGCTGAATCACTTTGATCGGGGGGGTCGATTCTCTGTTGGTGGGTGGCTCACTGCATGCTTGCAAACGGAGTGCACTATTCATGTGTTTGCACCCGGTGATCGGCATGATCCCGAATGGGGACAACAACGCGTATCAACTAGCTATGTAGCAAACGCGGCTCGTCCGCGCTACATATGTCCATCGAATTCTCCAAGCAGCGGCTAGTTCCCCCTTCTGATTAGTGCAGTCCTATCTCCTTCTCGCTCTCTCTATCTCTTTCTTCCTAAATCTACTGCGAGTTGTCTCAATGATGCAATACATTGGTACTGTTGTGACAACACCGTTGTAATCAACCGATATACCCACAACAAAGCTTTGTTTTACTCGCCCTTGGTACTCGGTCCGGGTTCCTGTTTGCTCAACAACCTATCTTCCTACCTCATCGATCAACCGTGTCTTCGTCAAACCACCACCAAGCTCTTGCTCAATAGTTCCCTTGGTATTGCTACATGGCTGCTACTTCCTCCGCTCCCTCTATCTCTGCGCCCTCCCTGCTAGAGTTGGTTTTCAACCACGTTGCGTTGCCTCCTCAACTCCCAGCCAAGCAAGATGGCAGGAACGACCAGATCCGGGTGGAGCACGCCCTGACGGATTGTCTGCTGGATGCTAGCCGCACCCTGAGAGACAATATGAGGGACGAGTTCGGGAGCCATTGGGAGCGCATTCGCCACCTGCTTCAGACCTGCAAAACCGTGAACGCTGGCGCGAAGTTCGATAGGCCTACTTTGTTAAGAAACCTCCAAACTCTTGAACGCAACGACCTTGTCATCCTACATGTTGCGGAACAGAATGCGGGTCTCCTCATCCGACGCTTTAACGAGTAAGTGCCAGCCCCTTTTCCTGTGTGGGTAGCCTATGGCTGATGCCTTGTCCCCTTCAGCGCGCGGGGCGAAATCGTCATCTTCGAAGCGTTTGAAGCGTCTCCCCTCTCAGAGAGCGTCCTAGCTTCAAAGAACGCCTTGCAATGGGACTTTCCAGCGTGTGCAGTTGCTATCCCATTCCCAACATTCATCGATCCGCCCTTCCTAGATAATCTTGCTGCCTTCCTCGAGCAAGCCGGTACGGAGTCCATCAAGCGATTTGCAGCGCGCGCTGACAAGGCCGGGTCCTTTGCACCCGAAAGTCGTGACACCGTCGACCCTGCTCTGATCACGCAAATGCTAATGACGCTGCTTGAAGCTAATGGTTACCGTACTTTCCCTCCGCTGCTGCGTAAACGCGTGCGAGATGACGTCTGTTGGACAGATGGAGCAGAGAAGCCCTGGAGGAGATGCGCATTCTGGTTGGTGCTTCGTGTTGGAGTCCAGAGGCAACTGTGCACTCTGCTTGGCGGCGAATTGGGACGAATAAACTACAAATTTCTCATCTGTCTTGTGCTCTCGCGTCTCTTGGTCGAGGGATTGGATCACCATCTCAACCTGGAGTCGTTGGCCTTCCTCAAGACGAAGCTGTGTCGTCGCCTTGCCAAGCTGGAGGTCGACAAGCAGGGAACTTCGCCTTCCTTACTTACTGCTTATGAATCCATGTTTGCGACCCTAGGACCGATCTTTCACGAGACAACACGAAAGGCTACAAGACATATAGAATCGACCTGGGCTACTTTTAGGAGCACAATTCGAAAGCCTATCCCAGCTCTCCCATCCCGCGCAAGCCCGAGGGATATATTCTTGACGCTTCCCAACAGTGGGTCCTATGTGCAGCAAGTTTTGGAAGAACATCAGTGTAGCGGACCTCGAGCGGCTGCTCCCTACCGGCCACCTGCAAATTACGATATCTCAGCGGCAACTCCACAGCGTCTCAGAGCTTTCACCAATCGCTACTTCTCGCTCTCAGAGTTGGAGATACAGATCGAAAGTAGCAATGCAGCTTCGCCAGTCTCGGGGGACGGCCCCGAGAGAGGTTGCATCAAATTCGCGGAGGAGATTGGCGCATACCTGAGTGCTGTGGGAGACGCATATGATTCCTACCCCGAGCAGAAAAGCATTTTGCTCCTGACAGTCATGGAGCTTTGGGTATCGATGGACGAGTGCGCCACTTCACTTTTCAGTTTGTTAAAGGAATATAATCCAGGATTCCCCGCAGAAATTTTAGACGTCCTACAATTAGCTCATTTCCGAGACATGTGCCGTCTTCAGAATATTCAAAAATACCTTCAGAACCGGCACACAACATGCGGCGGCTCTCGCAGGACTGTCTTCGACGGCCCAGCCAAGGGGTGTTTTGCAGAGCAGTATTTCGATGGATCACATGAGATGCAAAAGCTTCAACAGCGCATTGAAGTCGAAGCGGAAGTGGCGCGCAAGAGGAAAGAGCAAGAATGGAGGAAAATGAGCACGGAGTACGAAGACCTAATGAGAAAAGTTGCGGAAAGCACCTGCATCTACACGACCGACGGCTGGCCTCTTCTCCCGGTCCACGACGACCAACGCTGTAATAAGTGCTACCTCGAACGCAAGGCAAAGCGGATGAGGATTCAAACTCACGAGCATCCTTTGCCATCAAACCCTGTCTTCGCAAAGGCTGTAGTATTTGAGCTTGACTGTCCCAAAGCCTTTGCAGCCTATCGCGATGCAACCTGGAGAATCATAGGCACCCTCGCGCACCAGGAGGAGGCTGCATGCCTTGAACCAAGAGTGACACTCCGTGACTATTCGGAAACTAGCGGATACATGAGCTCCAAGATGTGTAGCCTTTCTCTCGCATCAACAGCGAAATCTTTTTTGAGGACACACTACTCAACCAACTCTTTTCCTGTCGGTCTAAACGACGTCTGTCTTCCGAACGGATTGAAATTTGCTTACTTCGACACGCTGACGAAAAAGTGGACTGGAAGACAGCCACAGAAGCCCAATTTCGCGCATCATTGCGACACCCCCATTCCCCCAAACTCCCCGTTCTCAGTATTGCAGTCATTGCCCGAGTTTGGTATAGATGCAAACGGGCCGTCCTCCTATGAGGTAATTGCCAGTCAAGCAAAATGTCCGCCCGAGCTGAATGTCCACGAGTTTATGGCCTACCAAAGCCTTTTTTCTGGCATCAATCGCCGGTGGCTCTCGATACTGATTGAACTTGGCTCATCAAATCTGAACTTCAGTACCGAGGCGACATCCTTGCTTATATCTCGACTAGCATTACAAGTTGGGCCAGCATGCGAGGACGGGGACGACCCTCTACGCATAATACATGCTGTCTTCCGGGACGAGTCTTTCTGTAAGAGATTGATAGAGCAGATTGGACAGCGCCTAGACAGTATATCCTCCAATTGGCGTGAGATACATTGCATGGAGATGCTGGTTACTTTGGTTCTTCGGTTGTGCTCTCTCACGCCCGAGTCTATTGGGGCCATCAATTTGCTAGAAAGAGCTCGCACAATTACATTTAAGTGGATCAACCTGTTGCGAGGGGAGATTCACGGGGCTACAGATGCCGGCGTCTCTCGGAGGTGCTCCAGGTATGCATTTTGGGCCGCCTTGCTCTGCAGGAGAACGTTTGACCCTCACGCCGAAAACGGTGGGGTTTTGCAGCCCACAGCTCTTCGTTGTTTCATCGAGTGCTCCATCGCTTTGCAGGACAACCTAGTCGGTGACCCTACCGCACTCCCATCTCTTCCTAAGGGTGCATTAATACGCGATTTAAAGATGATTTATCGGCTGCGCTACATCCTTCGCGAATCTCTTCATGCTAGCCCGGGGAGCCTGATGTCTGCAATTAACATGGCCTGGCCGGAACCAGAAGGGGGCCCATCAAGATCCTCCCCCGGACCGAAGTTTCTTCCGCACCCGAACGAGTGGTGGGCCGAGTTGACCCTTGATGCCACATTGATTACGAAACAGCAGACTATATGTTACCACTTACTCGAGGGCCACTTGCTCATAGATGGCCAACCGTTGGGCAAGCTGCCAGCAGAGCACAGGAAATCGCCTATTTTGGAGCAGCTCTTTGGTAACCAGAGCCTATTGACATACCCCTCAGGCCTCCCTGGTATGGCCTACGTGCTAGCACTTCCCGTGTCTCGACATGAGATACATCTCGGTTTCCGGAACGGAGACCTTATTGCCAGGGCGGTTGTGCACGGTTCATTGCTGGAGTTTGTTCCACGCGGAAAGTTCGTCGGCAGTTCGAATTTGGATTTGCCAGAATCACTCATAGATGGCTGCAATCATTGGCTCAACCTCGATACCGGAGTAATTGAGATTAGGCCGCCGACAAATATATGGAAATTGTGGAAGCCCGGCTCAAACATGTGGGCTATCGATTTCCATAAGCGCTTGGCGCAGCGCCGAAAAGACTCATTGGTCGATCCTCAGAGTCCACTCTTTCAACGTGTTGCACGCATTTTTGATCGTTTTGAGTATCGCCAAAAATTGACAGTGTTTCAGCCAGCAGAGAGGAGATTATCAGTTGAATTGCGCCGCTTGCAGCTGTCGTTCTATGTGAACCGGAGGGGGCTCCTCCAGTGCAACGAGTTGCGGTCAGAAATTGACGTTGATCAAGACGCCGGAACCTGGTACGGCCTAAATAGTAAGCTCGTCCTCCGGGATGTAATCAACCCACGCCAACGAAGTATCTTAACGCCTATGGGGGCCTTGTCCTACAGACGGAATGGGCCCCATGTCTCTATCGATGTTGGAAATGAGGGGCAATACGGCAGGTTCACAATCAACAGTATCCTTGGGCGCCTGGACTGCCCCGCTGAACCACGACTTCTATACTTGAAGGCCCAGTTCCACGCTTATACGTCCTTAATTGTACCGGATCCTCTAACGGGCCGCACGGGGACCGAGGAGGCTTTGCACTGTTTGAAGTCGGGGTTCTGTCAACCGTGGACGCCTCTCAGAGCTGGGCCTCTTGCAATCCTGGGATCAATTGCAAAACTCACTCCCCGCCGTTGCTACTACCCCGACGATATGCGGTACATGCAGGAGGTGTTCTGGGACCCCCAGCTAACAACCACAATTCAGCATGATGGGTTCAGGTCCATCATCGACACAATCTACGGGATGTCAGAACAACTGTCTGTATTCGCCTTCCAGAAGACCGAGCTGCCAACACTTGAGCCTGTAGGCGATCCCCACCTGCTGCACCGGAGCTATTCTCGACGTCGTCTCTTTGAGCGACCAGACCTTGATTCTGATGAATACCGAGCAGCTCCGGACCACTGCTATCATGCGCGCGATCAATGCCAGTCCAGCCAGGGGCGTCTCAACGTCTTCGAATGTGCTATCCTCTTTCGAGATTGGCCTTCAAAAATGCCTACGACTTCAGACTTGGCTGGAATTCTTCAGAATTGGGCAGCCATCGGAGGTTTTGACCGGATTTTTGAAAAAGTTCTTCTCAGCGACCGCATTGCTGTCGAGTTCCCGCTCGAATGGGGGTCACTTGTGAACCTCTGCCGCGCCTCCGAACCCCGAGACAGGTATCGACTCATGTTTTTGTTTGCAGTCATGTCGTTTCGCGATGAAGTTGACATGAGCATTTTACGAACGCTGATTGCTTTTTCGGTCCTGGAGGATCTGAAAGCGCTTGATCCTCCACAGTGGTCATCTTATGTTCAGTTTCGGTCGAACCAGATTCCCCGTGTTGAATACATTACACAACTGATTAAGCCGTGTTGTGTACCCTACCCCGGTGATGAGCGGAGCGTTTTCCAAACGAGTCTAGGCTCAAAGCTACGCAGAAAGCTCGAAGCGGCCGAACGGGCACATGAGAAGCAGATCGAAAGCGAGTGCAAGGACTTTTCGCAATTCCTACTAGAACAGTGGCCCTGTCCAGAACCAGCGATTGTCGGGCTCCCTAGGCTAGAGCTCGTTGACGTTACTCAAGCTTTAGAAATTATTCGTCCCGAGTGGCTGCGCTTTTTCCAGAACCTGGAGCTTTCAAACTACACCCACCAAGTGCAGCTCGTTTTAGACAGTCATCACACCGAGCGAGTGTTCCAGCCGCCCCACGTTGGTATCACGCAGGAGGTGCTCCCAACTCGAGGACACGGATGTGAACTACCAACACTATCGAAGAATCTCCTACGTAAGGCCGGCCCAGTCCAAATTGTGGAGCTACATCCAACCTCCAACGGAAGCCCAAATCAAGCTACCGATAAATCCTACACTGGTGTTCTTGAAACGCGGCAAAATGGGGGCTTGCCGCCGTCAAGTGAGATACAGGAACTAGAGAGCATTATCAGCGGCATCATAGAATCGAAATCCACCGTGCGGCAGCGATATGGGCAAGATATGATGCATAGCCTCAACGAGTTAAAGGCGCTTCAGGGCCTATCGAAGCAAGAAACGGAGCAAATTAGCCAGACTGAGTTATCCGCAGAAATTTCAAAGACCCGGCAAATAATCAGCCAGCAATTCGGCCAGCTTTGCAAGGCATTCGAGAATCAGGACCCACGCACCCAGTGGCTCCAAGAGGGTGGTATATGGCCATGCATAACCCCAGTCACAGTACTTGAGCAGCTGCGCTCCACTTCGACCTCTATCTTCGGGGATCGCATGAAGGAGAGCCTTATCATGTATGCATTGTCTATTACAGCCTTGCAACGCCTTATGCGCATGGAAGACGCTCATCTAAAGGGCAACACTCAAAGATTGCTTGATGAACAGGGGAATACCGGTCACGGTAACTGGCAGCCGCTAAAGCACCCTGACTGGCTCCTTCTGGAGATTGATGCCAACATTTTAATCCGGCGCGACCAAGTAGACGTTGCCTTTGCAACGATATCTCCGGCTTCTAAGTCGAACTCGGTATTGCAGATGAATATGGGACAGGGTGAGTTTTTTATACAGACCTTTTAGAATATATGGGGCTCAAGCTAAAACAAAGTTATATAGGTAAAACGTCTTGCATTATGCCAATGGTTGCTGCCGTACTAGCAGACACGAAGAAGCTTTTGAGGGTGGTTGTTCCCAAGCCGTTGCTCCTACAGACCGCTCAGTTACTGCATGCTCGGCTCGGGGGCCTGCTTGGTCGCGAAGTAAGACATATCCCGTTCTCGCGCAGGACGCCGACCGATTCAGACACCATAAGGGCTTTTTACGATATTCATAACGAGATACGCAAATCATCCGGTGTCATGTTCTGCCTCCCGGAACACATTTTGTCTTTCATGCTTAGCGGACTCCAACGACTGTCGGATGGACTCATCTCAGAAGCGAGCACGATGATTAAAGTTCAGGCTTGGATGAGGAAGGTATGTCGGGATGTACTCGATGAATGCGATTTCACACTCGCTGTACGGACGCAATTAATATACCCTTCCGGTCCACAATCAACTGTTGACGGTCACCCCCACCGCTGGGAGACAGCTGAGGCCTTGTTGCGATTGGTTGAGGGTCACCTGTGGGGTCTGCAAAACGACTTTCCTCGAAGCATTGAGGTAGTACAAAGGCCGAAAGGAGGATTTCCCGTCGTCTTTTTCCTCCGTAAAGATGTTGAGGATGCTCTCATTGCACGATTGGTCGATGACATCTGCGGTGGTCGGACGTCAGTTGCACCAATAAGAGACTACGCTAAATCTGATCGCCTCACTGTCAGAATATTTATCTCAGAAGCCAATGTCCAACCAAAGGTTGCTGAACGGATCCATCGGATGTTTTCAGACAAACCCGCTGTAAAACAAAACATCTACCTGCTGCGGGGCCTACTGGTTCACCGCATACTACTTTTTGCTCTCAAAAGGCGTTGGAATGTGCAATACGGACTGCACCCCTCTCGAGACCCAATTGCCGTTCCATTTCACGCCAAGGGTGTTCCATCCGAGCAGGCAGAGTGGGGTCACCCCGACGTAGCCATCCTCTTTACATGTCTGGCCTTCTACTACGGTGGCCTCAGCCTCAATCAACTACGCCAGAGCCTCGAGCACGTCCTGAAGTCTGATGACCCAGCAAGCGAGTACGATCGTTGGACCTGCAGCTCTGAAGGACTTCCAGATTCATTACGGGAATGGAATGCTATCAACGCCGATGATGAGTCTCAGCTGACAGAAATCTGGCAACACCTCCGTCATAACATAGTGACCGTTGACCACTTTCTCAACAACTTTGTGTTCCCGAAACACGCCAAGCAATTTCATAGGAAGTTGCAGGCATCGGGGTGGGATATCCCACTCCTTTCAACAGGCAAGCCTTCCATAAATGGCCGAGAGACTTCAATGACAACGGGCTTCAGCGGAACGAATGATAATAGGGCGATGATGCCCCTAACCATCAGACAGGAGGATCTCGCCGGACTTTCGCATACAAACGCTGAGGTGCTAACCTATTTGCTACAGCGTCGGAACCGGCAGTATGTCCTCGCTGCTGACGCCCGCGGAAAGCACCTATCTGAGCGTGGCTTACTTGAAAAGCTCTATGGTATGGGGATTAGAATACTGATTGATGCAGGCGCTCAAATTCTCGAGATGGATAATTACAGCCTCGTCAAGGAGTGGCTCTCTGTCGATTGGAAAGCTCCAGCGGCTGTCTATTTCGACAATGAGAATAAACCCTACGTCCTCTATCGAAATGGCCACATTATTCCCCTCTTGGCTACCCCCTTTGCTGACAACTTGGGTCATTGCCTCGTCTACCTTGACGAGGCCCACACTCGGGGCACAGATTTGAAGATGATGCCTCACGCTCGTGGAGCTTTGACACTTGGTCTAGGTCAGTCTAAAGATCACACAGTCCAAGGTACGTGCCGATATCGAGACGTTCACTATGGACCTGAGCTAACATAAATACAGCCGCAATGAGGCTGAGACAATTGGGTGTTTCACAGTCTGTTGTGTTCTTTGCGCCCCCCGAGGTCCACCAGGGTATACTAGATGCTCGCAGAGACGGCACCCATAAACCCATAGACTCGCACGATGTAATCTGCTGGCTCTTAGAACAGACGTGTAGCGGAATCGAGCAGCTCCAACCCTTATACTTTTCCCAGGGTACTGACTTCTGCTGTCGGACGCAAGCTGCTCTCAGCAACCCGGATTTCCTCGTCACTACCGAACAACGCGAAGGATACCTCGAGGCCTTGCTCCAAACAGAGAAGCAGACACTGGTGCAGCTATACGAGCCAAAAAAGCGGTCAAGGCCTGTCACGCCCTCCGAGTCCTTAGCTCCCGAGATTTCTGCATTTATGAAAGAGCTTAACGCTCGGCGGAAAGGTTTCCAAGACACAAACAACGCTGTTCATGGTTCAGCACTACAAGAGGTCGAACAAGAGAGAGAAGTGGCCTTCGAAGTCGAAGCCGTTCGTGAGATACAGAAACAAGTCCACTACCGGCCTTTCTCATTCCCAGGGCTCAATGAAGATATCCTCAGCTTTGCAAAAACCGGCAAACTTCCCGCAGGCTCCACGGGATATGAGCAAGCGTTTGGAACATTGAAACGGACAACAATAGGTCAAAAATATGGGATCACTAGCGAAGCCACTACCTCCAAATTGTACGTCTCGACGGAGTTCACAAGGACCGTTAATTTGCCACAAGGCCGCCCACACGATAACTTTCAGGCAAGACACACCTCTCATTCTCTTCACGCAACTCTAGGCGCTCCCGCGAGACATCTCCCAGAACCGTAAGCTAACAATTCTATTATAGCGTCAAGTCAACTGGATACTATGGAGCCCCGCGATCCAAACAGCCTTAATCGTTATTCCAGAAGAAGCCGAAGACTTAATACCTCTCCTCCACGAAAGCGAAACACCCGTTACGCACTTACTGACGTACGCCGCTCCAGTGACGCGAAAGATGCTTCATTTCAACGATCTCAAGTACTATTCTATTCCAAGTCTGCCAACGGGGTGGCAAGCTCCGACTCGGCTAGCGATCGAGCTCGGCATCTTCGCAGGCCGCCTGTACTTCGAGTTCAAGGAGTACAACGATCTGCGCGAGTACCTTGGTTTTCAAGAACCCACCACAGGGATCCCAGAAACGACAGAAAATGCTATGGAACTGACCAAGCATAACAGCACGGGAGAGGCTGTCGAAATTTCCATTGAGACGGAAACGGACATGTACAGACAAGCACAAAGTTTCACAAAAAAACCCCTGACCTTCCTCCAGGAATGGCTAGCTGTGCGACGGAAGGGACAGGACTTCGTACACACGCCAATGGGTTATGTATGCCATGGCAAGCCGCTAGCAGCCAGCCACCCATTTTTCTCGCGACTCGCAAACCACAGTCGTATCTCGGGAACGAGTACTTCCAACACGAGAAACGGCCAAAGGACAGGTATCAACAGCGGGGATCTTGTTAGTGATGATGAGGACTGCGACGGTGACGGTTTCTATTATGACGCAGAAGGTGGGGACGGGGTGTATGACGAGGGAGAATTGGATGGGGGAGAAGGGGATGTGGAGGGTGATGTTGGATGCTGAGGATAGGTAATACTAGTGTGTAGTTGATGTCGGCCAGCGTGCATGTGTACTATATGAACCAAGAGTTGAATGAGATGAACAGTTTAGTCGAACCCGACACTGTGATCCCTTAGATTACACAGCAAACCCAGCCCCCTATCTTTTCATTTTTTTTCATTTTTAAAAAAAAAAAACAAACTTTGGCCTCAGCACTGGAGAGTAGGTTGGTCCCTCTGAAAAAGATATATTTGGGGGTTTTCGGGCATAACGACGAGTTTTTTTAGCTGCTATGTCCGCGGTACACATATATACTATCCCAGCCGTCTCCTTACGAATGTACTGTGACTGAACCGGGAGTAAAGGCGAGGGTAAACGAGCAGCCAAGCAAACTCGCAGCCTAATCCCACCGCGCTCTCAACCCCTCCCGTCAATACCGCATCTACACTCGCCGCAGGAGTCCAAAAGACGAGCCCGCATCTTGGACTATTTTGCAATGTGTGTTGGTTGGGTTGCGTCCTGCGAAGTAAGGAGGGACTGGAATGGAACGGGTAACTTGGTACAGTCGGGTTTGATTATGGGTCGGGGCAATGGACTCCATTCTTATAGCGCGGTTTGTTCTTTTTTTCTAAGAGCTGGGATCGGTGTGGGGCGAGAATACTATTGTAGTACCTGTAATAAGTCCGCAAGAGCTTGCATCACAGAGTGAGCTATACTTGGACCGCTAAGGTTCGTGACTTACAAACCACTTTTAAAGATTAACTAGAATGCTTCTTGCAACCTCATCGGTCAACTCATCTATTATATATAGAGTATTGTTAGAATAAACTAGTCATACCCAAACTATATATATAAGCCTCAAACCTATACGAACCACTTAGTTGTAGTCTCATCCATATGCTCATCTATCATGTGCCGAGTACGAGTACCTGGAACTACTCATCTAAACCCCAACAGTAACAATAAACAACTTGAAGCTACATAAATAGATATTTCTAATTAAGCCTCATCCTCCATATTAGTGTTTCGTAGAGCTATAAGGCCTTAATAAAGACTATTAGAATGTAACTAGATAGAAATGTAATTATAAGTAAGATAGTACTTAAATCTTTATCAGAGTTTCCAACACACTCTTTTCTGGATCTCAGCCAACTAAAGAATATATATATCCCTGTTGGGGAAGCAAGTAAAAAGTTGTTTTACAGGCCAGAAACTTCACTTAGACTTATCAAATTTAAGGAATTTACTTAGTTTAGTACCATATTAAGCTTTATCAAGATATGGATTAGAGACCTTATCAGTAACCAACTGATAAGTTTATTCCCTTCTGAGGATACTCAAGACTAATAATAATGGCTATATAACTTTTCCAATCCCAGCAATCCTCCAATGTTAAGCTTCTGCTTAAGCAATATGATCCTAATACTTTTCTATCTCACCAGGCCAATCAGATTCAGGTGGGGAAGCATACAAATCATCAAAGGCAATGAAAATAACACTGCTACCAGCTCATGACAGAAGATCAGAGAGGTTCTTGAGATACGAATTATATTCCTTAGCTATTTGTTGAATATAGCATGTATAAGCAGTTAACACGCCTGAGCACTAGAAGCTATGCTTGAAACATAAACTCGTCGTGTATGGGGCCTCGTGTATAGACCTCAGACCAATCTTATCTCAAGACTAAACATCAGACCTTCGTCCAACACTATTATACCTATAGCTTGAACAAATCGAGAGCTTTAGCTTCAAGAAAATTCTTATAACCTCTGACTCACATCTTCTGTATGAACAATGGGACACTCTTTGACACCTCCTGTTCGCCGTCAGGCCTAGTTAATGCGGAAGGGCTATTCACGGGTCTGTTCAACCTGAAAGAGTTCATCGCAATGCATATAACTATTATTATCTACTCTAGTCTCACGTTTTACGCGCGGTTATTGTCGAGAGAAATGTTCATTTACTGCACCTCTTGGTATTTTTGGGTTGTTTGTTTAGCTAGTACAAAATACTCCCCTCCCTTTCCCAAACAAAAAATAAATATAAAGAAATAAATAAAAAGGAAAAAAAAGAAATAACACCCTGCGAGATTTTTTTTAAATTTATCTTCACCTATACGGGCGTAGCTTTCGGTTTCAGCGTCGTGGTGAGGGGTTGAAAGCAGCACTGGCGCGGGCGCGGGTTATTAGTTTAACTGGTTATAAAGCTGGGGAAGGGGGAGTGGTGTGATAGGGGTGACGAACCTGGATATCCGTGCCACCAGGGCAAAGTCCAGCTTCGCTTTTCCTGCCCTGTGCTGCACAGGCGCTCGTGGAGATGCATGATCCGGCTTCGCCGCCGGCGGCTGTACAGGTGGTTGTGGTGCAGCATTGGATGTCGGCGGCGCCGGGGCAGTGGCCGGGCTCGGATTTGCCGCCTTGCGTGGAGCATGAGGCCGTGGAGATGCATGTGCCCGAGGCGCCACTGTCATTTTTGCAAGTTGGTGGAGGGGCCGAGGTGGGGTAGGGTGCGGGGGAGGAGGGGGAGGGCGTGTAGCAGCATTGGATGTCGGCGGCGCCGGGGCAGTGACCGGGCTCGGATTTGCCGCCTTGCGTGGAGCAGGAGGACGTGGAAATGCATGTGCCTGGGGCGCCGCTGTTGACTTTGCAGGTTACAGGGGTGGCGGCAGCTGCTAGAAGGTCGGTGACGCAGCACTGTTGGGTTTTGTTTAGTGGGGTTATACGTGAGGAGGATTAAGAGAGGGGTATGGAGTTACTTGGATATCCGCAGCGCCTGGACAATGTCCCGCTTCTGGCTTGCCTCCTTTGTCTGCGCATGCGGTAGTCGAGATACATGTTCCGGACGCGCCGCTATCAATCTTGCAGTCTCCTCCGGTGGGAGTGGTAGGTGAAGGATTTGCTGGTTTAACGCAGCACTGTTTGTTGGTTAGCATCTGGTGCTTTGAAATAATTTGTACGTAGAGCTTTGCTTACTTGGATATCCACGGCACCTGGGCAGTGTCCGGCTTCTGATTTACCCCCAGCGGCAGAGCAATCGGTGGTGGAGATGCATTCACCACTCGCTCCACTGTTGACAGTGCACGCTCCTGAGCTATCTGGAGGGTTTGGGGTGCTGGGAGTGCTCGGAGGACTTGGCGTCGGGGTTGGTGGTTTGGGGGGGTTGCTAGCTGGACTCGTTGGCTCACCAATATCTGGGCCAAACGTCCAGCACGGATCCAAGATTGGGAACTCCTTGCTCTGAAGTAAGACGGTCAGTCCCATTCTTCAGTTAGACAGCAATCGAAACGTGGTAACTATACCCCAAGGCCTATGTCAAGCAATTTGTCGGCAGAAGACACCTCTTTGGCCTCAATGCTCAGCGCTCCACCGACATTCAGCGAAGCTTTAACGCCCATCGTCTTTTTGGAATCGCATACTCCCGTGTCGGCTGATCGGTGTTAGTACAACTAAAATAACAAAGTCAAAAGACCAACCACTCACAAACAATATACTCAAAATTACCAGTGAAAGACGGCAACTTTAACTTCAACCCGATTTCGAACCCATGGCCTGTTGTGGGATGTAAGCAACCAGCAGGTAAACGTGGGCCATTGGCCGACTCACCCAGTGCCTCAGCTTTAAGCTGTAGAGCAGTAGCGAAATAAGTTTCCACACCCGCCGAGATCCTCGCGTCTACTTCAAACGGTAGCGGCTGAACCTCCGGCAACCACCCGGAAAACTTATTGTCCGTCGGGTTAAGGAGGTTAAGCTCGACGATTGCCGAATCCGGTAGTGAAGCAGTGGCACCTCCAGTAACCGTAGCCTGTGCCTTCAGCGCCTTAAGCGCCACCCCGACGATAAGGTCAATCACCGGCCCAATCTCCACAACATGCGGGATCACTATCGACGCGGGCGTGGGAAACGTCGCTGGTTTCCATTCCTTCTCAAAGTCCTTTGTGAGCTCACCAGACAGTGACCATTCGAGTTTTGCTATCGCCTTGACGCTCGACGGTGACATCTTGATGCTTGCGCCTTTGGGGATCCCGAGCCATGTTGAGATGCGTAGTTCGATGTTGAAATGGCCGTTTAGGCCGCAGTCGGAACATTCGAGTTTGGATTTGATGCCCTCGGCGCCAAGCTCGAGCGCAAATGGGAATGAGAGGGCAAGAGGGATGGAGAGGGTTTTGGAGAGGTCTTTCTTTATGAGCAAGGCTTCGCTGGCGGGGATGTGTCCTACTACCAGGTCGTATGACTGTGCAACTTCTTCCCAGTCTTTCGGCTCTCCGACAAGACGCGCGACGTTCTTGTCCTCATCGTACTGGAGGTTTCGGACGATATATGGCTGTCTTTGCTTGTTCCACCCACAGTCTCCCATGCCGGTGACCATGACAAAGCTGCGGTTATCGGCTCCATTGGCCCAGTCCCAAGCCTCCTTTGCCCTTTCGAAAGTAGTGTCATCTTTGAAAGCAATAGTCATCCCCTGCGTATCGCAAGTGAGCGACGTGAGTAGAGGGTAGAATTTCTCCATATTGATGATGTGCTCGTATTCCGCAGGCGTATACACCGTTAGGTTACCTAGGGCGGCGGTGGAGTTGTCTGCGTTTCCAATATCAGCATATCAGTTTAAATAGCCCCTCGTACTTGAAATACGGAAACTCACCAACCCCTCCCCAGAGAAACGTTTCAACATTTTGAAGATCCAGTAGGTTTGTCTCTGCCCTCCTATCCAGCGCCGCGCGTACCTCATAGCTCGAGGGATCGTTCCGAATAGGGGATAATGTTTGTGCAGCGGTATTTGGTAGAAAGAAGGGTAGTAAGGCCCCCGCAATATAGCAGAGTGACCGCGAGTGTAACATGACTAGCTACAATGCAACGAGCGGAAAGAAGAAAGAGTGTGAATCTTAGGGCAAGCCCTGGCAACGAGAGCGTACAGCTTCCTAAAAAACGAACGAAAGACCAAAGACAAGCCGCGCGCAACGATCGTAGTAGTCCTGCTGCCTCCATTTTCCACAGCGGGGTTGAGCGCCGTCTTTACGATACCCGTGAGATTACTCTTCTTGGCGTCTCCACCGCGCCCCCTCCTCAAAACTAGACGGCTGTTTTCCCGTTAAGCATATTCAGACGCTCTTTTTCCGTAGGGAGAAACGATGACATTCTCTTGGCGCATGAAGGGCGGGACTGGGGGTCGTTGCGAGGCGATGCGACCCGATCGCTGAAAATACGAAGAGAAACGAGCATTTCCACGATTTCTTTTATCCGGGTTATGTGGTTCGGGATATTGAGAAGGCTATGCAACGCATGCAGTCGGCACAGGTGCCTGTCGGGGGCGGTGTTGGGTTCGTGTATGCACTTATTTTCGTCCGAGATTGGAGGTTGGAGATTGGGGGAGGTGGGCATTTGAGTGGATGGTGGGGCTCTCTCAAACATATGGTGTTTCGAAAACCACCGCTTGGCAGGGCCAGAGGCGATCTGCTGGCCGGAGAGAGAAAATACGAGACTTTGATTATTCGGGATCCTGGCTTGTGGGACGTGAATTTTGTTTCCATTTGGCTGAGGTTCGGAGAGAGGTTTGGAGGGGTTTATAGATTGGTAGGCGGTCACGGTGAAACGTGACTATGTGGTATGGTACATGTACCAAGGCACACTCATGGCGTATTCAAAATTGGAGGCTTTCTATCCCAGTACAGTATACTCCATCTAGCATTCTGTGTTTGCTTATTTGTGAAATAACTAATGTTTTCTAGCAATGTCGGTTTACGCTTGTACGCGCGCTGCGCCTTACAAACTAGGGTCTGCTGTAGCCACCAAGGAGTTAACTCCCTTATTGAGCGGGGTACTACATGTACCCCTCCAAATGCCGAATACCTAACTAGATTGCCAGCCGCAAGTCCATCTGGCTAGGGATCACACTACGCAAGGCTCTCCGATAGCCTGCGTCTCCACTCTACATCTCACCTACCGGCTCCGCCCCCAGATGATGAATTATCATGCCTGTGTCTCCCGACAACAGAGTGCTGCTGGCACAGTAGTTAGGCTAATGTATGGTGCCCCTCTGGGTCTGCTGCGTATTATAGGGTGGTACCGTAGCTGCCCCACCCCCACATTCATGCCATATCCAATTTAGAGCCTTGCAGCAGCCTCATAGTCATATTCTACAGCCTCGTATAGCGGGGTGTACAGGCTGCGAGCAGGCCCGCTAATCCACACCCCGACGCCACAAATTTAGGGGCTCAACTAAGGCTCTTTTCCCCGAATAAAACAAGTAAATCTCTCAGCCTCTTTGCCTTACCCACTACACAGTCTAGTCGTGCTGCAAAGAATATGGTCGGGCAACGGACTCCATTCTCATAGCACAACTATTCCTATAGCAAGTGCCTGGAATCGGGGTGGAGCTGCGTATTCATATTCCTATAATGTGATAATTCTTATAGCGCAAGATTCTTGCAGCGCGACTTGACTGTAGCTAGGCTGATCGGAGAGGCAGAGGACATCTATGTCTAGGGTAACTGGATTAAACTACGACACTGTTCTCCTCCGAGGTGGGTAGAGGGGGAAGCGAGGCGATCGTCAACTCACCCAGCTAAAGCGGCGTCACCTGGGTGGCCCATTTTTGTGTTGCCAAGAAGATCTTGTCTTTTGCGCCGCTTGGCGCGGCTACTTCATCGCGCCCCGAAGGGAGCTGAGATATCGACGACGGGCTGCCAACGGAATACCACTGTACTCCCAATCTCTACCGCAGCTAGGGATTCCTCAATGCCATCAACACCCGGCTCGACGATCGGCGGTCCTACTTCCCATGATGAACCTGACGTCGAATCTCAGTCCCTCGGGCGTCCTGCGTACGATAGAACCGACACAGGCTTTTCAGCCATTTCTCGTCGCTTTACGCGCTCCAACACTATGGCAACTTATAACCCTCTCGTACCAAATTGGCAGCCAGGGCAAGAACCCGGCATCGACACGACGAGGTCAAACGACGCGCCGTCCTCGTATCATGATTGCGACATTACCGTCGTGGACTTTTCAGAAACAAACATGGATATGCATAACCTGGACAATGAGAGCTTGGGGGCATTCATCGCCAAACGGAAGGACGATTGGGTACGCTGCAGGTGGATAAACGTGAATGGCCTGAGCTGGGACGTGATCAAGTTGCTAGGGAGTGATAATGGACTCCATAGGTTGGCCATTGAGGACCTGATGCACGGCAATAGTAGGACAAAAGTAGACTGGTGTGACTTCTCGCCTGCCAATTGGCTAGATCGCCGAGCAAGCTGACGAGGGCGTGCCATATCAGGTACTCAGATCATACGTTTAGTATGACCCTGCGACTTTGAAATGTCCAGAAACCTCTTGCTAATTTGCTGGCAGTTGTTCTGACGCTTCAGAAATTGCTTCCTCTAGATTCTGAATCCGAGTATGAGTTGGATTGCCCGGACCCGGTTAAACGCACAGCGAGCGGGTGGCCGTCAGTAGGGAAACCCCGGAAGAGGGATAGGCCTGGACGGATAGTTCAGCTTTTGAAAAGCCTGTTGACTTCTGCCCCAACGCCTGCCCGTGGCGCACCCCAATCTCGCCCGGCCACCGCATCTGAGAAACGCAATGCTCCAGCGAATATATCCCCCGCCCGTTTGCCCCGCCCACCCCCACGGACCTTACAAAGATACCATGGGGGACCTAACGAAGAGCGCGCTGAATTCATGGAAAGCCACTCTGCTATTGCTCGCAAACGGCTCGGCGTCAGCGTTGAGCAAGTCTCCATCTTCCTCACCGCAGACAACACCATAATTTCGTTTTTTGAAAACTCTGCCGAGGATGTCGCCGAACCTATCCTAGAACGCCTCGGCACTGCGGACACGGTCCTCCGGAGAAGCTGTGATGCGAGTATGGTCACCCAAGCCATCATCGACGCAATCATCGACCTCGCATTCCCCGTCGTCTCAGCCTACCAGGATGCCATCGCCGAGCTAGAACTCGACGTGTTGACTGAACCAGACATCAGACACACAACTTCGCTATACATGGTGACTTCAGAACTATCGCTCCTTAAAAGCATCATCCAACCGATTGTCGCGCTTGTTAACGGCCTGCGCGATCACAAAGCGGAGCCCATCCCTCCCACACCGGGCCTGTACGGCATGCCAATGAAAACCCCCACGTCTGGCGTTGTAGTTAGCTCGGCGACATATCCCTATTTAGGGGATGTGGAAGATCACTGCCTCATGATCATCCAGGCCTTGGATCAGATGAGACGGGCATCGGATAATATGGTTGATTTGGTTTTTAATACGATAGGTTTGTTATTCGAGATATTTGAAGGACTGAGAGGTGGGGAGATACTAAGTGTTTCTATCTAGGCGCATATCAGAACGAAAGCATGAAGCAGTTAACGCTCGTGACGACTCTATTTCTCCCACTTACTTTCCTAACAGTGAGTTTTCCCCCCTCCCCCTCGCCATACAAAACCTATTCCATAATCTTAACTTGTATTCACCTCCATAGGGCTACTTTGGCCAAAACTTTGAACAATTCGCCGCTCTCCAAAAAGGCACCAAGTACGCCCACCACTTCCCTCCACCTACTTTTCCAATCCCATAGTCCCCACTAACTAGCACGCTAGCTATTTCTGGATGATCGCCGTCCCTGTCTGCTTTGCGACTCTGATATTCCTGATGTAAGTTTTTCTCAATCTCCCAAAAAAAAAACCCTGATCATCTCCAAATACTAGGGGAGGTAATAGGCTGATGTTTTTTTCTCACTTTTGCGGTTAGGCGTGATGGGATACGGCGATATGTCGTGAAGAGTTTGCAGAGGCGGGTGATTTCTAGATCTAGACATAGGAGGAGGGTAGGGGAGAGGCAGAAATGAGGTTTTTTTTTTTTTTGACGAATTTCTTTTTACAAAATTTCAAATTTTTGGATTGGAGTGATGGATAGATCACAACTAGTTGGCGGGGTTTTTATTTTTATTTTTATTTTTTTTTCTAGGAACAGGAATGTCGTTTTATCTCGGCGGGATTTTCCTAGTCCGTATGTACGTACATACGTACATATATATACACATACACATACACATCCCATCCAGCCGCCCCCCTTCCTAACTCTATACCCCCGTAACGACCTCCCTAGAATTGCTCGCACACGCACACACGTCTAGACGCCCTCATTCAACCATATCCCTCCCCCCCCCCCGGACCACCAAACCAGCACACCCGCATTTCCCCCCCCATCTTTCACAGGGCGGTTACTATCATTATTATTATTATTACTATTATTACTATTATTACTATTACTATTATTATTACCACCACTATTATCATTATCATTATCATCAATCGGGCCCATCACAGCAGCCCGACCGACCTAACCTAACCAATCCAATCCAATCCAGCTAATAGATAGATAGATAGATAGATACACAGAATGAAAGATAGCAAGCGCCGCGAGCATGCCGGGGGAGATGTCCGCGCAGACAATCCCACATGTCCGCCTAGACAATCCCACATGTCCGCGCAGACATTCCTCCCTTTCCCCCCCCCCCCCCCCCCCCCCCTGGCCGATCAAAAC